>PVKV010020480.1:0-39691 GCA_004027835.1 Alouatta palliata | reverse complement strand
TGTTGGGGGGAAAAAGGGGAGGGACAGCAGGGGGTGGGGAGTTGGGGAGGGATAGCATGGGGAGAAATAACAGATACAGGTGATGGGGAGGAAGGCAGCAAATCACACTGCCATGTGTGTACCTATGTAACAATCTTGCATGTTCTTCACATGTACCCCCAAACCTAAAATGCAATAAAAAGTGTATAAAAAAAAAAAAGATCCATGCTATCTAATACAATTTTCTGTTATGATGGATAATTCTGCTGTGTGCTTCATACTTCTTTGGCTATTGAGCAGTTTAAAGGCCTACTCTGACTAAATAACTGAATTCTAAATTCAATTTACTTTTAATTAAATTTAAGTATGTGTGTGCCGAACAATTGTAGTATTGGACAACACAGCTCTAAATTCTAGTGATAAAGATTATATTTAATAAAATAGGGTTTAGCAGAAAACAGAAAATAATGGCATGCCAGATCAGTCTTTTTTGTTTTTCTGTCACTTTGCTGACCAGTTACAAAAAAATTGTAAGGTCAATTAGAAAAAAATCCTTTAAGCAATCACTTGTTAACTAACACTTGTTACCATCTATATTCTTTTTTATATAGTAAAATATTTGATAACAGTGGCTCTATGATTCTGTACCCTATGGGTTTACCTTCAGTTCTCAAAGAACAATGAGGGTTCTGTGTTATCCACAACATTCACAACAAATGAATCATAAATTTAAGAGCTATCCATTCATTTGGAAGTCCTCTGTCATCTTTCCCTTGGAAAAATAAGTGAAGGAATCTAAAATGTTCTCCTCCAATCACTTGGCCTGTTACCTGGGAATCAACCCATTAATTCAAATGTAGAGAAGAAGTTCTCAAATTCTATCTTTTATTATTAATTGTTATAACATCCTGTATTAGAGTTGCAGAGCATTCAGAAATCATAGACTGCAAGTTACATTTTTATTATTTCACTTTGTATGGGTTAATTTTATTGCACATGTTCCAAGATGGGACACCAATTATCTTTTCTTTCCCCATTCCTAGTTAATAATACCAGTTTGTGACCATTTTAAACACCATGTCAATTAATCTTATAGCAACAATTTGTAAAGTAGATATTATGACTGCTTTACAGATGTGTTGTAGCAAAATTAAGGTCACGTGAATTAGTAAGTAGCAAAAGCAGGGATCTTAATCAGGTTTACTTGCCATATTTGAGTTCATAATCACACCTATGTAGTGATACACATCACGTGAGTAAAATTAAAGAACTCTGTTTAGAATGATATTATACGTATACATATGTCCATATGCATGTGGGTTAATTTTATTGCACACAAATTTTATTGCATGCAATAAATTTTATTGGGAGAACATTTCTGAATGTCCCCCAAAATTTATGTGTTAAAACTTAATCTCCATTTTGGTGATATTAAGAGGTGGGGATTTTGGAGAAAGCGATTAAATCATGAGGGCTCTACACTCATGAATGGATTAATGGATTGATAAAAGGACTGGAAGGTAATCCTTTCCTATTTATCCCTCCATCCCTTCTACCATGTGAGAACCCATGGTTCCTCCCCTCTCTAGGATGCAGCAAAAAGGTATCATCTTGGAAACAGAGAGTAGCGTTTACCGGGCACCAAACCTGTCAGCACCTTGATCTTGGGCTTTATAGCTTCCAGAATTGGGAGAAATAAATTTATTTAAAAATCAGCTAGGCTCAAGTATATCATTGTAACATTACAAACAGACTAAGACAGTATATATGAGGAGGAAAAAAGGGAAAAGTCGCCTCATAGTCTAAACTTTTAAACATATTAAATACAATTCTCTATGTTAAAAACTATTTTGAATCAGTGTCTTATTCCCAATAATTTTTTAAATGATTAGCTTATTTTACCTGTAAATTTGTATTGTAAAGGAACTCTGCTATATAGAAGTAAAATGTATTAGAGTCACAATACACAAAATCTAAAAGACCATGTAATGAAATTTTTGGTATTTTTGTTACAGTAAATTTTTAATAAAAATTATTATATAAGTGGGTAGATCTATAAAAATTATATGTGGGATTGGTAATTATCTAATGACTAATGAAATTTGTGTATCCAGTCTAGCTTTTCAAAATGAAATAATGGATTTTCATTGTATTTATAGTGAACTGCTCAAGCAAAAATTAATTCAATATGATTGCACTAGATCAATGCAGTAGAAATAAGGGCAGATCTCAAAAGCATAGCAAAATGTTTTTAATTACAATATGATAATCATCAAGAATAACAACAGAATTTGTGTTACGGATAGAATATATAATTGCTAAGACCGGAGAAGTAGGTAAAATTAAGCCTGTTCCTTAAATTCTATATGTCATAGATTTTTCTAAACTTGTTGTTAATATTGAACTTCTCAGTACAGATTACAGTTTACCATGGAGCTGTAGCTCCTCCTAGTTGCTTAGGGCTTATATTTAAAGTGCAAAAAAATGAATCATAGGTATTATGTCAGCAGTAGCCAAGTGAAGCATTAAACAAAAAATGTTGTAAATGGAGCATAAGGAAACAACGTGGATTAATTTTAGTCGTACAAATCCATAGGAAATTTATGGAAAGATAAAGGGTACCAATCCTGATAGCATTTATTTAATGAAAAAAAAATCACATAAGCAGTAATTTGATATACATTATCAAATAACAGCTCTGTGTTTGTGTGTGTGTGTGTGTGTGTGTGTGTGTGTGTGTGTGTAGATTAACAGAAAGAGAGGAAGACTCACTATACTATAGCCATATTGTTACATATCATTTAGTCTAACAAAACATTTAAATTAATTTCCAAATGAAAATGTTTAATGACAGAAATTTTAATCAGATTGGCAAGCCTGCAAATGCTGTGTGTACTGTTTTAGTGTCATTTAACCAACTTCTTTAGGCAAAAGAATATATAGAGAACCAGACACCACTTGAAGTGCTGACTTTATAAGCTTTTGGTCCTGGGTCTTCAGACAAAAGGAATTAAAGTAAAAAGCTTCACACATCAGCATTAAGTTTGACAAAATATATCGTATTTTCTTGATCTGCTAAGTCAGTTCTCAATCTTTGTGTTCATCAATTTAAATTTTATTTCATTAAGAAAGTAGTTGAGATATGGGAACCTATCATATCATCAGCTTGCTCAGAATTTCTTTTGACTGGAACAATTTGAGAAGAGTTAAAATCATCACGTCTTTATGTTTTCTCCTCTTTGTTAACAATTGATTTAACAGTGATGTAGGAATCACTTAACTCATGATATCAAAAAGTCAGGATCCAAACTGTCATATTCTGAGAAGTCCACATAAAGGTATTCTCAGATTTATGGTCTCAAAGGACACATTAGCTAAGAGCCTTTCTTTCCTGCAAAATAAAACCCACGAAATATGTTAAAAAATACTACTAACTTAAACAAGAAAAGGAATACTTCAATTTGAATGTTATAGGAAAACAAAAAAATCTGCTAGGTTAAAACTAGTGCAGTTATTGATACAAGTAAATAGATTACTAAATAAAAAATAGCTAGTACTATGGAGGAAAATTTAATTATTTTCATATTTGTTAAATAGTACAATGTAAAGTAACATTTTTAGAAAATGACATGAATTGCAGACAAAAATTTAAGTGATATATGGATGGATAAAATGAAATGAGCATTTAATATAAAGTTCTATGTTTGATTTCTATGTTTCTAAAATTCTAATTTATATCAATATTCAATGGTTTCATGTGAATTTAAGCAAAGTATAAGATAATTCTGTATGACAGAATTGACAGCTATTTGAATTCTAAGGTATAGAATCATTCATTCAGAAATTATGAAGTGTTTTATACAAGTGTTTGGCACAAAGATAAAGGATAAAGTCCTTGCCTTTAAGGAGTACCTACATTAGAGAAAGAATTGAACAGAAATAGACAAAGCTGGAAACCATCATTCTCAGCAAACGGACACAAGGAACAGAGAGCTAAACACCACATGTTCTCACACATAAGTGAGTGTTGAACAATGAGAACACATTGACACAGGGAAGGGAACATTTCATACCTGGTCCTGTTAGGAGGTGGGGGGCTAGGGGAGGGTTAGCAGGGAGTGGGAATATAGGGCAGGGATAGCATTAGGAGAAATACCTAATGTAGATGATGGGGTGATGGATGCAGAAAGCCACCATGGCATGTGTATACCTATGTAACAAACCTGCATGTTCTGCACATGTACCCCAGAGCTTAAAGTATAATTAAAAAAAATAAGAGAGCAAAAGTGAGAAAGAAAAAGACTAAAGACTGTGGAGGGGGAAGGGTGAAAGAGATAATTAAAAAAAAATTAAAGTGTGTCAGAAGCAGGGCTAGACATAATAAATCCCAAACATGCATAAATGCCTTTAAATTGCTCTCTAAAAGTCAAAGTCTACTGGAATAGATTCAAAGCCAAATCCCAAACTGTGCTGTATTTAAGAAACATATATAAAACTAAATGGCATAGGAACACTAAAAAGACTAAGGAGTAATACATCAATGTATTTGAACAAAAGAAGCAGAAATAGCAATGTTACTGTAAGCATCAGTGTGATTCTTTTAAAACAAATTGGTTGTATATAAAGAATACAAAAATGTTCATTGTTTTTTCCTTTTGAAAAATTTGTATAAATTTAGGAGATATAAGTGCAGTTTTGTTACATGCATATATTGCATATTGGTGAAGTCTGGACTCCGAGTGTAGTCATCCTTGCATAGTGTATATTGTATCCATTGCATAATGTCTTATCCCTCACTCTCCTCCCACTCTCCCACCCTTCCTAGCCTTCAATGTCTGTTCTTTTTCAGATAGCTTGCCGTTAGCAAACAGAAATGCTACCAATCTTTTGTAAGTCGATTTTGTATCCTGTGATATACTAAACTCATATATTGATTCCAAAAATCTTTTAGTGGACTCTTCAGGTTTTTTATGTATATGATAAGTCATCTGAAAACGGGGTCAATTTGACTTACTCTTTTTCATTTTGATGCTTTTTATTTCTTTCTCTTACCAAATTGCTCTGACTGGAACTGTCAGTACTATTTTGAATAGGAGTGGTGAAAGTGAACATCCTCATCTTGTTTCAGTTCTTAGGGGAAAGTATTTCATTTTTCCCTCCTTTCATATGATGTTAACTATGGCTTTGTTATATATGGCCTTTATTTTACTGAAGTGTATTTCTTCTATGCCTCGCTTATTGAGGATTTTTATTATGAAGAGACGTGAAATATCATCAAGTGTTTTTTCAGCATCTAGAGTCTAACACCTAAAAATATAATTTTTATCATAAAAATCCAGGTGCAGGATAGAGATACAGAAATTTAAGGAAAAAAAAACCTTAAAAAATAGAGATTACAAAATACCACAAAAAGTGACCAATAACAACTGTACAGTGCTATAGCATGTTAAAGATGGATTTATAATTAGTTTTATGCAGTGCATAGGATTTGGTCACATGAACTCTTATTTACTAACAGTATATTCTGGAAATCACCCATGGCATTCATTAAATTTCCAAAGCATTTCTTAAATAACTGTTTAAGTTTTCATTATAAGGATATAATACAATTAATGAGTCTAGTTTATACATTTATGTATTTTTCGATTTCTCACTTATTTCAAACTACTGAAATAATCGTCTTTCTAGGTACATCTCTAACGTGAGTATTCACAGAAAATGCTTTTTTTTATATTTGTCTTTGATCATATTTAAAGAGATTATTTACAGCATTTCACTTAATGGCTCGCTTAATTATGTCATTTTCTGCATTTTGGCAAGCTTTTACAAATTGCAGACCAATCGAGATTGTAAGCATGTGCTCATCTGACTGCATGTTCTTCACTTCTGGATATTGCTATTTTTAATAGATAATTTTTATGTTATTGATGCAACAATTTTTTTGGTAAAAATTATGCTTCACTGTTTCAATGTGCATGTTACTGCCTGTTAGTGGGGTAAACAGTAGTGAGCTTAAACACTCATTTGTTTGACATGGTAATTTCACCTAGAAGAAATATTTTCCTACATAAATTATCTATAGAGATAATTCCCCCAAAAATGTGTGTGTGTGCATAAAGATCTTCACTAGTTATTTTTAATAGTAAAATATTGAAATAAATGACTATGTTTTTGAAAATAGATTATTTTATATGTTCTTCATGGAAGAAAACATTACCATATATTTATAGTATATACACTATAAATATAAATATATTTATGATATATATTCCTCATAGAAGAATGTATAGGAATTAAAATGATATGACTGAAGACTATGTCATCAAACGAAAAAAAATGCATGTTTTACTTCTTTAAGTCATTATTTTTTACATTGATAAAGTGCCAAGGTATTTATGTATGGAGGCATGTGGAAAAAAATAAAACATAATAATAATATATAAAAATATTTAAGATTATGATATTTGAGAGATTATTTTTGTTTGCTTTTATTTACTCAAATTATTATTATTATTATTATTATTATACTTTAAGTTCTGGTGTACACATCCAAATCATGCAGGCTTGTTACATAGGTATACACATACCATGGTGGTTTGCGGCACCCATCCTCCCATAACCTACATTACGTATTTCTCCTAATGTTATCCCTCCCCAATCTCCCCAGCCTCTGCTAAGCCTCCCCTTGCCCCCACCCCACAACAGACCTCAGTGTGTGATGTTACCCTTCCTGTATCCACGTGTTCTCGTTGTTCAACATGCAATTATGAGTGAGAACATGAGGTATTTGGTTTTCTGTTCCTGTGTCAGTTTGCTGAGAATGATGGTTTCCAGCTTCATCCATGTCCCTGTAAAGGACATAAACCCATCCATTTTCATGGCTGCATAGTATTCCATGCTGTATATGTGCCACATTTGCTTTATCCAGTGTATCATCAGTGGGCATTTGGGTTGGTTCCACATCTTTGCTTCTGTAAACAGTACCTCAGTGAACATACATTTGCATGTGTCTTTATAATAGAATGATTTATAATCCTTTGGATATATACTAGTAATGGGATTGCTGCATCAAATGGTATTTCTATTTCTAGATGCATGAGGAATCACCACACTGTCTTCCACAATGGTTGAACTAATTTACACTCCCACCAACAGTGTAAAGTGTTTCTATTTCTCCACATCCTCTCCAGCATCTATTATCTCCAGATGTTTTAATGATCGCCATTCTAATAGATGTGAGATAGTATCTCAATGTGGTTTTGATTTGCATTTCTCTAATGATCAGTGGTGATGAGCATTTTTTCATATGTTTATTGGCCACATGAATGTCTTCTTTTGAAAAGTATCTGGTTATATCCTTTGCCCACTTTTTGATGGGGTTGTTTGTTTTTTTTCTTGTAAACTTGTTTTAGTTCTTAGTAGAGTCTGAATATTAGCCCTTTGTCAGATGGGTAGATTGCAAAAATGTTTTCCCATTCTGTGGGTTGCTAGTTGACTCTATCGATAGTTTCTTTTGCTATGCAGAAGCTCTTAAGTTTAATTAGATTCCATTTGTCTATTTTGGCTCTTGTTGCCATTGCGCTTGGTGTTTTAGTCATGAAGTCCTTGCCTATGCCTATGTCCTGAGTAGTATTGCCTAGGTTTTCTTCTAGGGTTTTTATGGTGTTAGGTCTTATGTTTACTTCTTTAATCCATCTGGAGTTAATTTTTGTATAAGGTGTAAGGAAGGGATAGTTTCAGCTTTTTGCACATGGTTAGCCAGTTTTCCCAACACCATTTATTAAACAGGGAATCTTTTCCCATTGCTTGTTTTTGTTTTTGTTTTGTCACGTTTGTCAAAGATCAGATGATTGTAGGTTTGTGGCATACTTCTGAGGCCTCTGTTGTGTTCCATTGATCTATATTTCTGTTTTGGTACCAGTACCATGCTGTTTTGATTGTAGCTTTGTAGTATAGTTTGAAGTCAGGTAGCATGATGCCTCCAGCTTTGTTCTTTGTGCTTAGGATTGTCTTGGCTATGTGGGCTCACTTTTGGTTCCATATGAAGTTTAAGGTGTTTTTTTCCACTTCTGTGAGGAGAGTCATAGGTAGCTTGATGAGGATAGCATTGAATCTATAAATTACTTTGGGCAGTATGGCCATTTTCACAATATTGATTCTTCCGAACCATGAGCATGGAATGTTTTCCCGTCTGTGTGTGTCCTCTCTTATTTCCTTGAGCAGTGGTTTGCAGTTCTCCTTGAAGAGGTCTTTTACATTCTTTGTTAGTTGTATTCCTAAGTATTTTATTCTCTTTGTAGCAATTGTGAATGGGAGTTCATTCTTGACTTGGCTCTCTTTTAGTCTGTTGTTGGTGTGTAGGAATGCTTGTGATTTCTGCACACTGATTTTGTATCCTGAGACTTTGCTGAACTTGCTTATCAGTTTCAGGAGATTTTGGGCTGAGACGATGGGGTCTTCTAAATCATGTCGTCTGCAAATAGAGACAATTTGACTTCTTCCTTTCGTAATTGAATACCCTTATTTCTTTTTCTTGCCTAATTGCTCTGGCTAAAACTTCCAATACTATGTTGAATAGGAATGGTGAGAGAGGACACCCTTGTCTAGTACAAGTTTTCAAAGGAAATGCTTCCAGTTTTTGCCCATTCAGTATGATACTGGCTGTGAGATTATTGTAGATAGCTTCTATTATTTTGAGATACGTTCCACTGATACTTTGTTTATTGAGAGTTTTTAGCATAAAGGGCTGTTGAATTTTGTCAAAGGTCTTCTCTGCATCTATTGTGATATTCATGTGGTTTTTGTCTTTGGTTCTGTTTATGTGGTGAATTATGTTTACAGAATTGTGTATGTTCAACCAGCCTTACATCCCTGGGATGAAGCCTACTTGATTGTGATGAATAAGCTTTTTGATGTGCTGTTGCATTCGGTTTGCCAGTATTTTATTGAAGATTTTTGCATCTATGTTCATCATGGATATTGGCCTGAAATTTTCTTTTTTAGTTGTGTCTCTGCCAGGTTTTGGTATCAGGATGATGTTGGTCTCATAAAATGAATTACAGAGGATTCTCTCTTTTTGTATTGTTTGGAATAATTTCAGAAGAATGGTACCAGCTCCTCTTTGTACATCTGGTAGAATTTGGCTGTGAACCCATCTGGTGCTGGACTTTTTTTGGTTGGTAGGCTTCTAATTGCTGCCTCAACTTCAGACCTTGTTTTTGGTCTGTTCAGGGATTCTACTTCTTCCTGGTTTAGTCTTGGGAGGGTAGAATTGTCCAAGTATTTAATCATTTCTTCTAGACTTACTGGTTTATGTGCATAGAGTTGTTTGTAGTAATTTCTGATGGTAGTTTTATTTCTGTGGAATCTGTGGTGATATCCCCTTTATCCTTTTTTCATTACATCTGTTCGATTCTTCTTTCTTTTCTTTTTTATTAGTCTGGTTAGTGGTGTATATATTTTGTTGATCTTTTCCAAAAACTAGCTCCTTCATTTATTGATTTTTTTGAAAGGTTTTTTGTATCTCTCTCTTTCACTTCTGCTCTGATTTTACTTATTTCTTGTTTTCTGCTAGCTTTTGGATTTGTTTGATCTTGCTCTTCTATTTCTGTTTATTGTGATTATACAGTGTCAATTTTAGATCTTTTCTTGCTTCTCATGTGGGCACTTAGTGCTATAAATTTCCCTCTAGACACTGTTTTAAATGTGTCCCAGAGATTCTGGTAGGTTGTGTCTTTGTTCTCATTGGTTTCAAAGAACATCTTTATTTCTGGCTTCATTTCATTATTTATCCAGTAGTCATTCAGGAGGAGACTGTTTGTGTCCATGCAGTTGTGCGGTTCTGAGTTAGTTACTTAATCCTGACTTCTAATTTGATTGCACTGTGGTCTGAGAAATGGGTTGTTATGATTTCCATTCTTTTGCATTTGCTGAGGAGTGATGTGTTTCCAATTATGTGGTTAATTTTAGAGCAAGTGTGATCTGGTCCTGAGAATAATGCATATTCTGTGGATTTGGGGTGGAGAGTTCTGTAGATACAGCTTAGGTCCACTTGGTCAAGATCTGAGTTCAAGTCCTAGATATCCTTGTTAATTTTCTATCTCTTTGATCTGTCTAATATTGACAGTGGCATATTAAAGTCTCCCACTATTATTGTGTGGGAGTCTAAATCTCTTCGTACATTGTTAAGAACTTGCTTTATGTATCTGGGTACTCCTGTATTTGGTGCATATGTATTTAGAATAGTTGACTCTTCTTGTTGCACTGACCTGTTTAACATTATGTAATGCCACTCTTTGTCTCTTTTGATCTTTATTGGTTTAAAGTCCGTTTTATCAAAGGCTATGATTGCAACCCATATGTTTTTACAATAGAAAGGAAGGAAGGGGAGGCATTTGATGGTTAGCCCAAAAGAAGTAGAGATGTCTTTTATGTATCACTTATTTTTAATGCTACTATTCTACTATCATCATCCTAATTTAGGGCTTACTGATTCACAACTGAACTGATAATACTGCCACGTTATTCCACTCATTGTCTCTAGATTGACAGATAGTTTTCAATGTTGTTTCATTCTATTTTTATAGAATAAAGTTTAAATCTGTTAATACATAGTATACCAACAATTGATTCAGTTGTTTAGCAGTGAGTATTCTATTCATTTTCTGTGTTGAAACCCAGATCTATTAACCTGACTAACAACAGCCTGATCTTCAAGAGGCTGTGTATTATCCTATGGCTAAGTTTGTTATATAAAACAAGGACACAACTGGTACCTAAGTCTGGTGCCATGCTTGTATCACCAGTGCTTACCTAGCACTTAAGATTCAATGAGTGTTAATAATAAAATGACTTCCGTTGTCATCTTGGTATTAAAATCTTGCTCCAAGTTTATTTTTAAATTCTCAGCTGCATTATGCTGTTAGTGACTATATTATTCTATAACACTGTGGAAAAATTGTCTGCTACACACACATGCAGACACACACCACATACTTTCTCCTGTCCTTTCAACAACTCCCTCAACAACAACCTTTGTTGCCTTTCCTCATCCTTATGCACATGTTTCTAATTCTCTAATACTCTGCTCAACCCCAAATTAGTACTTAGGAAAGTACCTTTCCAGTGGTGTGATGGAGACAGCTAATAGTGCTCATTAGAGCTGAAAATTAATTTTTATAAACGTTGTGAGTTGGTAGACATAATTTTGGGACATTGAAATAAAAAAGATGGGAGTACTTGGTTCCGGATTTTTTTCTTCCAAGAGCCAGTTAAACATTTACTAGTATAATAGTGTAACTTTACACCTTTAAACTCTTTTGATTTCTATATAACACATATTGGGCTACTCACTGTAAATCAGAAGACATCAAAGCATATTTTCACTATTATTTGATATTGGACTGTCTCTCAGCAGTACAACCGTCAGTTTGCTTTATATATTTCCTGTGGTTAACATCAACTTAACAGGTTGGTTTATGCGTAATTCAAATCAAAAAATAAGTAATGTGTTTGTTAATTGTAACATGCAATAGAGAAAGTCCTATAATTATCACTTAACATTCTATTTCAAATAATTCTTAAAATTAAACAATATAGAGACATTATTTTTACAGTGCTACTCTAGAAACAATATACTTTTATCAAACAGTGAATTAGGTACAGCTCATAAGCCATTGTCTATACATTTGGATCAATAAAATGTTATGCTATTGATTTAAGGATTAAAGCAAGCACCTCCAATAAGATAGTTTCTTAATATTAGAAAATTAAATCTCAGAGTAACTAGGTCACTGGATATTTTCCATCATATTTTACTTCTGTGACAAAACTGACTTTGTCTTTAAAGTGTGCTTCCTACTTAAGTAAATTATGGAATTAGGCGTATGGAGAACAGTAGAAATTAATTTCCAAATTTTCCATTTTATCATGCAACTCTGTATTAAGAATAATAGCAATTAGAAATGAATTTACTATGAAGTTAATATGTTTAAACTTTATGCTCTTTACATAGAAGGGGTTGTTCTAAGGTATTGTGTCTTATTTTATATTTGTAATCATGTTTTTTATATTAAACAATACCTCCAAAACTGTGTAAGTTTCAGATCGCTTTTTGGTTCTGATAAAGAACATTTATTTTCACTCTGAGTGTTCTGGCTCACAGCTTGTTCTCAGTGACTGGTGGGTCTGCTTTGTTTTCCCAAAGGGTTTTACTTGAATGTGTTCAATTGACTCATTGAACCTAAATCAATCTTTATGTCAGAATGTGTCTGTGCCAAACCTGGAGGGGATAAACAAAATCCTTAAATTTCATCAAGGCCCTGTTTTGGGGCCCATTCAAATGAAGAATTAAAATTAGAGTTTTTGATTGATCTCCAGTTTCTTGGCAGAGTTGTCAGAAATAAGAGAAACATACATTGTAAAATGTCACAAATTTTGTTCAAAACCCCAAGATGCTGTAAAAGTGATTCCATTTGTCAAATTCTAATCACATAATTTTAGGTTGTTCAATCTTACATTTTTTTAATTACAAAAGAAAGATTTCAGTGCTTAAGACGTATTTTCCGTATGTCAAAGTATAATTTTGACTAATAAGGGCAATTAAAGGCTGACTAGTTCATTTCTAATTGTTATAAAGAAACAAAAAGTTACAAGCTACTTTGATTCAAAAAAATTAATTGTGAGCTCACTGATAAGAGAAACATGTTATTGTTATATTTATTTTCAGAGATAATAATAAAATTATGTAATGATTGGTTTGACCTATGCATAACCTCATGTTTCTATGCCATTACTCCTAACTTGATGGCTCATGAAGTCTGCATAGTCACAGAAGAAATGTTGGAGCTGCTAAGAAGGGGGAACAGCAGCAACACCCAATGGCTAGTTATATAACATTTCAATATTTTTACACTACTTACGTCTTTACATCCCGCTGACTATCAGCCTTGTTTATCTGAAGCAAAATTGTCCTATAATTCACACTTAAAGCATAATTAAAATGTTTGCTTAGCTACACACAGGTTACCTAAAACCAAATTATTTTCACTAAATTATTATTCACTAAAAAAGTTGTTTTGATGGCAAGCTGGTTTTTAATCCTATTCAGTATAGTCCTACTGAAATACTTTACTATGTAAAGATGGTGAGGTACATATAACATGAAATAAGATTGTGGTATTGAAGTACAAGAAATAAGGTATGCATAATCAGAAACAGAGTTATATGCATTCATCTTTATCTGTAATAAGCTATAAAAATTAATTCTAATGATCTCAGTTCTCATTCTTATGAGTTGAAATGGGGAGCGTGGCTGGGTCTAATGGTTGGAGCTCAGCGATGCACATAAGAATATTTGAGGCACTTATTTTGACAAGCTTAGAGCAATCGTTTCTAAAGAGTATCTATCCTGTGAAATACTTAGAATGCAGTAACTTTGTGTAGACACGTTTAATCCTCACATTAGCCCTAAGAGATAGAAACATTATTGTGTATATGATTAATAAGACTTTATTTGTAGCTTCATGAGATAAAATTGATGTCCAAAAAACTACACACATTTAATATAGGCATCCTGATGAATTTTGACGTATGCATGTATCCATGATACTATCACCAAAATCAAGATAATAAACATAACCATCACCTCCTCAAATTTTCTCATATTCTTGTGTGTGTGTGTGTGTGTGTGTGTGTGTGTGTGTGTGTGTTCATGTGTTATTTATCAATGTATTTTTTGTGGTAAGAACATTTAACATGAAACCTATCCTAATATTCTGAAGTGCACAACATCATATTGGTAACTGTAGGTACTATACTTAATAGCTTATCTCTAGAAATTGTTCATCTTATGTAACCGAAATTTTATGCCCATTGAACACACAACTACCCATTTTCTCCCTGATCAGCCTCTGGAAACCACCAGTCTATTCTCTGTGTCTGTAAGTTTTATGACTAGGTACCTCATACAAATAGAATCATGCAGTGTTTGTTTTAATCATAACAGACCTAGGAACTAAACAGTACTTTAAATAATGAGCTGTTTTCTGCCTTATATTAGCAAAGGTTAGAATCATTTGTTTGAAATAAAATTTACTGATTGTATTAATATCAATGTCAGTTGATAAATCATAACCACATACATGCATGTGAATGTGTGAAGTTCATAATTTCTGACAATACTTTAACATGTTAATCAAAGTCAATATGCAGGGTCCTCAAGTAATAAATAATTATATATTACAACAGAAGTTGGACTCGTCTATAAACTGTTACTTCTATTGTCTAATATCTTCCATTTTTAATCAGTTCTCATATGCCTGTTTGTACTTATATATTCTGCATATCTTCACCTTGAACTTCTCACTTTCCAAAACTCTCAACATAGTTGCCTAATTAAACACATGCCTCATTTCACGTACCTTTCTTGACTCACTCATGTACAGTGATCTAAAAATAATGAATAACTAATATGAATCAGAATATTGCTTTTGCTTGTCTTAGCAGTTTTGTGAAGGGTATTTTGAATATCTTCTTTAAAAGTTTATAATGACATAGTAATTGTTTTTATGATTTTTCAATAAACCGTGAAGTCCTTTAACATCTGACCACATTCCTGTGGTAATGAAGTCTGAGAGAACACTTCACTTAACCGTGGCCTGATATTAAAGAATTGTCCCGGGCCGGGCGCGGTGGCTCTCGCCTGTAATCCCAGCACTTTGGGAGGCCGAGGCGGGCAGATCACAAGCTCAGGAGATAGAGACCATCTTGGCCAACATGGTGAAACCCCGTCTCTACTAAAAATACAAAAATTAGCTGGGCATGGTGGCGCGCGCCTGTAGTCCCAGCTACTCGGGAGGCTGAGGCAGGAGAATTGCTTGAACCCAGGAGGCGGAGGTTGCAGTGAGCCGAGATCGTGCCACTGTACCCCAGTCTGGCGCCTGGCGACGGAGCCAGACTGTCTCAAAAAAAAAAAAAAAAAAAAAAAAAAAAAAAAAAAAAAAAAAAAAAAAAAAAAAAAAAAAAAAAAAAAAAAAAAAAAAAACAGAATTGTCCCCATTCTTTTCATGAAAGAGGTAGGAAAAGATGAGGAGAAATAAGACTTAAATGAACATCATTAACATCATCGTCATCGTTTTTATCATCAAATATTTATTGATACTTGTCCTTTTCCAAAGCTCTAAGGTCTACTGTAATGAATTTTAAAAGCCTCTGTCCAAACCTGGGCTATTTATAGACAGGAAAATAAAGCATCAGTAAAAGTTCCTTGGAGAGCTTTTGAAAACAGATGTAATATTCTAATAAATTATTTCCAAACAATGAGAATATTAGCAAATGATTGTTAATCAAATGCTGAGTCTATGCTGGTTTCATCCAGTACTTGATATGTACTTCCAGTATTTTTATTAATGATATAAATTTTCCTAGTAACTACTTCATTTACTTTCGATGTTTTTCTTTTTTATTATACTTTAAGTTCTGGGGTACATGTGCAGATCGTGCAGGTTTGTAACTTAGGTATACACATTTTTCTTTAAAATTTTTGAAAAAAAGTGTTCCTCCGGAAAACATTAATTTCCTGGAAACTTTTTCATGGGTTAGGCTTTCCAAGAAAGAGACTAAAATTGGCATGTAGATGAGTTTCTGGTGACTACTTTCAACAATACCTGTGAGGGGAAAGAGAAGTAGGACTGAGAAAGGAAAACGTTGAGCTAAGATGTAGTTATAACAGAAGCCTCAGCTGATCCCTCCAGGAACTCTGAGATGGAGATGACCCTTCAAAGTTAACCCATACTGAGTCACCTTTACTCATTCTACAGCACAGGGGAGGCCTAAACTTGGGCAAGGCAGACCATTTTGGCCAAGGAAAATTCACTCCCTGGGGAAGAGTTTAAACTTAGTAAGAACTTACTAAGTTCACTTTGAACTTGGTAAGAAACTCCTCTATTTGTGGAATTGAGTGTTGGTGCTCTGAATGGAGTCCTGGGGTGCTCATTACTTTATCTGCTATAGTCAACCCTTTGTGCTTCTCAGATCTACCTAGCTTCTAAAATAAGTACACCTAATCTGGAAACAGATACCACAAACTCTAATTTGTGTCTTCCTGGGTAAATGTGCAAAATCACTTTCGGGGATTACTGAGAAGAACTCCAGTATCTCTTACTGAAGTTGATCTTGGTACTGCATCTGATACCTCTCTTCTTCCTCTCCTGTGCAAATCATATTACCCTCATCCTTAGCTAGAAAATATATTGGCCTACTAGATTACCTGATGATGTAATCTAGAATCACATGCCTGAGAGCTGATCTCCTAGTAAGGATGTGACTTTTTTGTTTCTTCATATCCCGATAATACTGGATGAATGACAATGAAGACTCTACTTAGTAGATAACCTTAATGACACATAATTTCATCCTTGTCTCTACTTTATAACAGCATTCTAATTCCCCTGCTCCCCGTCATCAGCATCACTTACCTTTGTATCTTACTCCATTAGAGCTGCTATCACAAAATACCATAGACTGGGTAGCTTATAAATAACAGAAACATTTCTTGTAGGTCTAAATACTGGAAAGTCTGAAATCAACGTGGCAGCAGATTTGGTGTCCAGTGAAGGTCATTTTCTAGTAAATAGATTGTGCTTTCTAGCTATGTCCTCAGATGGTGGAAGGTTCTCCTAGGCCTATTTTATAAGGGCACTCATTCCATTGATGAGGGCTGTGCTTTTATGACTTAATCACTGTAGGACTTAGGACTTCAACATGTGAATTTGGGGGGAACACAAACATTTCAGTCCATAGCATAATAAGGAACTTCTTTCCTTGACTGATAGTTTCTTAGCGCAAAAAGCCTGTCACAATCATACATTTCAAAAAGGGATTTTAGTGGTATTATGTGGCATGAAGATCCCTCCCGTGGTAATTAGTGCCTCTAGATCCCTGGAGACTATATTTTCAGAAATGCAAAGCACAAATTACCCAATTGTTCACAAAGAAAGATGTCACATGGGTCCACTCACTTTTATCTTCTAGTTCCCAATTCCATATATTACACGGATTGGAAACAAAGCATCATATAATGATAATTGATCTAGAGTGCATACTGCATTCTATAAGATGGTATTCCATCCCCGCAAGCTGTCATTTCCAAATTGGCACCTCAGTTACACCTGGTAGTTTTTGGGTGGTGTGCTACATCACAAACCCAGTAGATCCATCATTAACTGACTGCTAGTGTTTTGTTGTAAGGTAGCTTTCTTGGTCCAGTGAGTTGTTATGAGAGCTCTCATATTGATGGATGAACACTACATATGCCTTGGAGTTGTGATGCTGGCCAAACACCTATTGGCAGGAGAAGCAAGAAAGGCTGCCCATCAAGTGTGTGGTGGCTATGGTCTCTGTTCCTGGCAGACTGGGTATATGAGAAGCAGTAGGTAACTAAGTCTTAGAACATAGGAGCCCATACATTGGATCCACGCACAGGACTACGTATTTGCCACTCTAGCTACTGTGTTCATGCCTATTGTACCACTACTGTGGTGGCTGATGTCAGAGAATGACAGAAGTTAACTGGCTATTTCTGTATGTTTCTTTAGTACCTCTTCTGCATTAATATGCATTACAGGGACTTTCAGACTTCATGCCTACTCCTAGTAGTCCAGTATGTGAGTCTCTCTCATATTTCCCTGACCCAGATAGTCTCATATTTTACCTTACAGTCCAGCCATGTCATTTGTCATTGCCTATAACTCCATGCATATTCTTATCTCAGGCTATTTCCACCCAAAGATTATGACCAGGTCCTATGACTGAAGATCTACCCCTCAGAAGATTTTCCCTTTTGTTTTATCTTCTTGAGCAACCTCTTAATTAGGCTCTAGGGAAGCAGAAGTCCATCTCCAGTTTATACCCATATACCAAGTCAACCCATCTATGAACCAAGCTCAGACATTTAATTTTCCTCCACATGGCTATAAGGGAGGGCCCATACAAAAACAGTGTGAATTTAGGTTGAGCTTCTGTTGCAACTAAAGTATGTAACTTAGAATTACAACTATCTGTGATCTCTGGTATACTCATAAACAGTTCCTGACGGACTACCTACTGTAGATTGCTACTGCTCTTGCCAAATGTATTGGCAGTTCTGTCCGCATGGATACTTGATGCCCCGTTGTCAGGTGTTGCATCTCTACCAGTACCCAGACATATGCCAGAAACTGTTTCTCAATTTCAGGATAATTCTTGGCTACGTATGTCTTGGTTTTTGTACGGAGCCTGGGTCTATGATTCTTCCTCTGGCACTGCTATGAATCCTATGCATCATATTATTTTCCACTACATGTATCTTTAATACCATAGAGGCTTGTAAACTATATGGCCCAAACAGCAAAATAGCTTGTACACTGTCTGAAACTGCTACAGAGTTCCATTTATTTAGTAAAATTCATGCCATTATCTCTTTGAATATTTCTCCTATCATATTATCTGTCCCTTTTACTTTAGGGATTCCAGTTGCAAGTCAGTTAGAACCTTTGATATTATTCTACATCTGTTAGAAGCTTTGTTCTGTTTTCTTACTCTTTTTATCTCCAGATATTTCTTTTTGACTAATTACGTTTGCTTATCTTCAAGTTCATTGATTCTTTCCTATGTTCAGTCCACTGATAAGATAATTAATTCTTCATTTTGTGTCGTTTTCCTAGCCTTTACATTTCAATAGTTTTATAGTTTCAATCTCTCTTTTGATATTCCTCATTGATTCCGTCATCTGTCCACCTTTTATATTTTTAACATATCAGTCATGTTTTAAATAGTTATTTTAAATTTATTCTCTGATAATTTAAACCTCTCTGTCAACTTTATTGTTATTCCATCATTTTTTGTTTGTTTGTTCCTGGATTTGTCTATACATCTCATAATTTTTTATTGACCTAACTTTAAACACCAAGACCATGTGTTTGCTTAGATTATTCTTCATGGAATAGCGTTTGTTGAACCGCCTACCTGGAAACCTTTTATACGACAGTTGAAATTGTTTTTAATTTAAATATTGTTCAGAATAAGAAACCTTTACAGAACTCTCATTTTTCTTTAATGGAACTCTTACAACGTTTTAAAACTTTTTAATTCGAAATGTTTAGAAGTATGAATTTAAATTTTCAAAGTCATTGATTCTTAAGTTCATAAATTATGTAATTGTGTGCCTGTACTAATTTTATTATGTCATTTATAAATATTATGCTATTATATAAATTTTAGCCATTTTCAAAATGTTTTCACAATTTGGATGTATTCAGTAGTAGTTAAGCAGACTATTTTGATCATTTACTACGTGAAAAGTTTTGTATTTGGCATTTTCGTGAAATAAAAGTAAATAGGTGTGATCCCTATGCTCAAATAATAAGCAATAAAGTATGGAAGATAAGACAATAATTCAAATAAACACTAAGGAGACTTTCATAAATCATATCAGCTAATATGTATTGGAGATATCAAAAGGAATTTTAAAGGTAGCTAGAATTTTGTAAGACCTTATATATAAAAAAAAAAAAAAAAACCAGGTGGCAAACAGAGAGAGAGGTGGAAATGACATTTCAGGCAGAACTATCAGGAGCTAACACAGATATGAGAAACTATAGAGAATATTTAATTTTAAACCAGTTTGATAAAAAGCAGTGGTCCTTAGCTATGATTTACAATCATCTAGAGAGGTTTTTAAAAATATAGCTTGCCAGTCTTATTCCTCAGAGATTCAGATTTGGGATTTTGTATTTTTAAAAATTCTTCCAGTGATTGTATTATTCAGTCAGGTTGATAAACCAGTAGATGAGAGTAGCTGATAAGATCAGAGCAGCGACAAGAAAGGAAAGACTGGAACAAAGAATTCAGTTTTAGGCTAGGGAAATCACATTTATTTCAGGGTGGGAATGGAGAATTCATAAACTATGTTCTGAGGCTCTTATATGTGAAATAAAAAGAATGAAAATCAGGAAAGTGATTTTGAAAAACTTGTCCAAACGGAGATCATTATGAACCAAAGTCCAAGACCCTCCACAGCTGTGTTTCTTTTTTCACACATAAGCATTTCTTTGTTTGAATGTGGGAACAAAGCAGAGATCCCATGACTCCCCCTTGGCTGCACAGACAGCTCTTTCAGTTATGCACCTTAGAGGCAACACTCTCACTTCACTGCTGACTCTCACTCTCACCTTTGCAAGGACTAATAGTTTCCCCAAATTCTCAAGAAGTGCTTTGCTTGTAGTTGGGAAGAGGTCGAGATTTCTGATAAAAAAAAATAAATGTGTAAAACAAAATATAAAAACACGTACACGGCGCACATAAACTCCTATACATGTATATGATAAGGATTCGTTTTTTAACAAATATTTGAATGTATACAGTTTTAGTGAGACAGACAAAATCTATGACTTCATGAAGCTAAGCGTGTCATGGAGAGAGAAAAAAATAAATGAGTAAACTTCATAGAAAGCTAGAAGGAGATTACGTGCTATAGGAGGAAAACATAAAATAGGATAATGGTGATTGTAGATTAAGATGAGAATGCGATTTTGTATAGCATGGTTGAATAGTCCTCACTGAGATACTGACATTTTAGTTAAAACCTGAAGATGTAAACTGTGAAATACTTGGAAGAGATTTCTTGGAAAGGGAACAAAAGTACAAAGGTCTTATAGGAACAGGATGCCTAAAACTTCTGAAAAAACGCAAGGAGGTTAATGTAAACAGAGATACTAGTCAGGGTGAGATTAAAATAAGATGAAGTTAGAAAGGTAAAGGGAAATTTGGTGTGTGTGAATCTGAAGGACTATAATGTTAAAAATGAGAATGGTTTATTGAGACCAGAATTTTCACATTAGCTAGTTATTCCATTCTTACCCTCTTTGGAGGCTACTTAGAAAGTCAAATTATAAGCACAATTTTATTTAATGAATAAAACATTAGGAAAAACTGATCCTAAGATAATCTTGATGATGTTATCTCTAGCTAAATTGAGATATGTTTGCCTTTTATGGAGAGAACATTTCAACAGCGGAGTGTAGTGTCTTTTGTCAAATCTCCTCATCTCCCAACACGGCTGGTTGCATCCTGTCCAAAACTCTTTCAACGTTTCCGTCCCTGCCCCCACGCTTTTGTTATAAATTGACCATCTGCCTTCTTTTAACTAAAAATTTCAGCACTGACCCTGCCAGAATTCTATATAGCAGTCATACAGAGACTTTTCACTTATCTTCTTAACTAGAATGATGGTGTCTTTGGAACCCTCAAATCACCAATTAAATATAATGTGGTTGTAATATTTTTACCAAGATTATGAAAATAATAAAATGTTAAAGGTGTACCAGACCCTGGCTATTTGTGTTTGGTGCATGCTTATACTCTATCATCCCAATAAACCTATGATGTACCAATAAGTAACCCTCATTTACAAGTGAGAAGCTTGATTGATTATGCTTGCACCAAATGTTATTGCCACAAATATCTGCCCTTTCCTGGGGGAGAAACATTCTTTCCCATTCCATTTCTGTTGGACTTAGTCATATAACTTGATTTGTAGGTGAAAGACTTAAGAACCACCTATATTTATATTTTATTGGCTAACCCAAGTCATATGACCAAGCCCAATATGAATGGAAGTGTCTTTTTTCCTCTTGAACGCAGATGTCAACGTCTGTGATAGTGTATTCTTCATTAACTTTGGTCTCAGAGTGAGAACAATGTGAAGAGGATCTGTAACTCACTCTAGTCATGGAGTATGAGTGGGAAATAAAACTGTATTATGAACCTCTGAAATTTAGTGTACCTGGCACATAGTAAGGGCTCCACCTGGCAGCTATTTTCATTATTGTCTTCTTCACTATAATAAGCTTATTACTTATTTTTATTCACAACTAGATATTATATATTGGGGTTACAAGAACCATGTTTTCCAGTTGGTATCCACAGTGTTACTCGGCTTAGCAACTTATGCACATATCAGAGTAGCTGCAGGGTAGGTAATTTAAAAAGTAATGATCAGAAGCACAAGTCAGAGGAGAGAAACATGATTTAAATTCTTGTTTGCTGTTGTGGCCTGTGCAATCTGGACATTTTGCTTACACTCTGAATACTTACCAGCAAATTGAGGTTAATGAGATCTCCCTATAGCTTTTATGAGCATTAGCTAAAATAATGCACAGGAAGCCTTAAGGGCAGGGCACACCAATAAGTGCTCAATCAGTGCTAGTTTTCATTAGTAGATGCTTACTACTAATGGATATAATGGGCAAAGAAATTATTCTAACAATTTTTACAATGATTCTGTGCTTTTTCCTGATATTTTAAACCTATGAAACACAATCTTGCTTTCTATTAAGCTCCGCTTATGTTATTCTCTACGTGTTTTCTATCTGTAAATATTGCCTCCCTAACAACATTTTTTGATGAATAGGAAGTTTATTTTTTGGCTTCGTACCTCTAGTTGAGCATAGAGGTGGTTCATGGTAGGTGCTTAATAAATATTCGCTACTTGGCCTTTGAAAATCCCAGGTATTTTAGCCAAAGTTCGATTTCATTTTAGAAATCTGAGAGAGACCATTAATAGACTGAATAAAGCCAAATTTACATTCAAAGTCATTCTTAATTCTTGTAGGTAATAAATGTTTGACTCAGAAAGACCATTACAAAAAAATTATGGATTAGTATTCACAGTGACAACTTGAAGTCATTCATTACTTCACTAAATATTCTCAACAAACATCACACTAAAAACAAATCTCCTCAGTAGATTGAGCTTGTACCTTGTTTTTCTCATCCACATTAAATTAGTAGTCTGAAAGTTCACAGACCTAAATATGTTCAACCTTGAAAAATGTTTGCTTTTGCTACAATATATCAAATTATCCTTATAGAGAGAGGTCTTTATTTCCTCGGTGATGTTTACCGTAGTGAACTAAATTTTGAGTTTTGTATTTAAATGGTTTCATGTTTTTCTTTGTCTGTTCCAACATAGGCATCAATTGTGGAATAAATCTAGATGAATGCCTATCAGAGCCCTGTCTCCATGATGGAGTTTGTATTGATGGCATCAGTCATTATACCTGTGACTGCAAGAGTGGGTTTTTTGGAACACATTGTGAAATAAATGCAAATGATTGCCTTTCAAGTCCTTGTCTACATGGAAGGTAGCTATTTTTATTTTTTTTTTATTATTAGCTTTATGAAAATATATTTAACTCACAATATTTAAGACTTAATGTCAAGGGAAAGTTGATAAAGATAATTTTAATTATGCTCTTTCATGAAACAAGAGCTAAGTAGCGTTAAGATGACAGATGCTGCCAGTTTTAGCTAATGCAATGTACTGATACATTATCTCTGCCCTTCTTTTATTTCTGTTCATTAGCATAAAGTAATTTTCAATAAATGTGGATTAATTAGACTTTAATATACTTGAACGTAACTGCTCATGTTAATAGAACTAGCAGGTAAGATGATGAGACATTCTATTATTTGCTCTATGGAGAGGTAATACCACATGCTTAGTATTTAAAGTGTCCCTAAGTAAACTGGTTCTTTCATCCCTATGTGTATGAAAGGTATTTTATGACTCTATGAATCTGTATAATAACTCTCCTGCTCATGGATAAAATATTAGTTAATGCATATCTAGAGTGAAAGTATTTCTAGAAGAAGCAGGTGGCAAAGAAGAATGTAACACAGATGCACCATGCTGCTTGCTTCCGCGTTACTTTTATTTTCCAATCCTGCCACCTACTTTGTAAGCAGGGAAAGGAGAAGGAAGGTTGGTAGCTCATTGCAATGCAGCCTGGCCATAGATAACTTCAGTTTTTCACATAAGCCCTAGACACATTTTTTATCTTTTAAAACTGTCCCTTCTTTTCATTGCCATGGGGAAAATGGCAAAAATGAAAATTGATCCGATTTTTCAGTCCAGTCACCTTCAAGGATAAGAAACCCAGGAATAAACTCTGCTTTCTGTTGCTCACGGGAGTGCTTTTTTCACCTGAACTAGGAAAGAAAAGTTTAAATGGTGAAACTCCCTTAAAGTTGTGCTTTAACATCTGCTTATTTGAAAATTTCATTCTGTTTCAGGTGCACAGACCTTGTTAATGAATATCCATGTACATGTGATGCAGAAGGGACTAGCATACAATGTAAGATCAAAATTCATGTAAGTCTTATAATTTTATTAAAGCTATATGACAAAAATTTAATTTAAAAGAAACATCCAATTGCTTGCTGTAGGTTTCAAAGTCGTTTCTTCCAGAGTTGTTGATAATTTAACTGTTCTCTCACCTTTCCTCCATGTAATTCTTTGGCTGCTCCAAACAAAACTACAGATCACAGCATTTTTTTCCACACTTTTCCATTCTTTGTCTCTTGTTACTACAAAATTCCACAATTCCCCTCTCTAACCCCACCATTCCACCTAACTAAATCCTAGAAGTAGTCATTATCAACAGTTGCTCAGATGGCTTAAGTTTTACAATCTGTCTTGTCCTCCCGGTCATAGGAGACAGAGGTAGTTATGAATCTGTAGGGATGACATAGGATTCAATTAATTCAGACATCCCGAGGAGAATGTAATTACTGGATGTATATACCAAGAAGTAGGTAACACCTTTAAATTCTCAGGATATGTCTTTCAATCCTCAGGGGTCTCATGTGGTGTGATTAGCACATAGTATTTTATATGGAATAGCTCATTTGTTGAGAAATGTTGGTTGAAGATTATGACCATTCTTGGTGGATGAGAATCTTGTGAGCCTTTTGGAATAATGGGAAGCCCTTCCAAATCATTTTTGGTTGACAATAACATGGTAAAGGGAGGAAGCATACAAATTAAATGCCTTTGTCACTGTGAAACCATGGGTATTTTATTTAAATTCTTTATGTCTCACTCCCTCATCAGTAAAACATAGCTATACTATTTCTGACATCACAAGGTCATGTATGAGAATGCACATGAAACACAGTAGCTATTCAGTAAGTAGCCCTTCCAGAGAGGGGTGATGGAGTAGTTAAACGCATTCAGGGATGACCAGGATTGAATCTCTATTTTGCTGTAAGTTCTATATTGCTGCTGTATGTTCTCAGACAAATTACTTTTATTTTGAAATTGTTTCAACTGTTTAGTAAAAGTAATCACAGTAATTACCTCACGTTATTGTAAGAATTAAATGAGATAATGCATGTAAAACGATTAGCACATTTTCTGACATACAGTTTTAAAAAGCATAATTATCTATTGATATTGTTATTATTTGGTTCTGGATAGTGAACGCCATTCTTGATGTGGAAAGGGAAATGTAATAAATAAATTACCTGGCAGAGAATGAATGAACCATACGTCTTGTTTGCGTTACTGCAAAGGGGTATTGCCTTAAGAAATCTCTAAAACCATATTTCTTGATAATACTAGTATCATACTCTTATTTTTGAATTAAAAATATCAGTAAATAGACATTTTTGACATATGTATGTATATATGCATACATACATACATACCCATCCAATATTATTAGAACAATTTTTATTTTATTTTATATATATTTTTTTATCGCATTTTAGGTTTGGGGGTACATGTGAAGAACATGCAAGATTGTTGCATAGGTACACACATGGCAGTGTGATTTGCTGCCTTCCTCCCCATCACCTGTATCTGGCATTTCTCCCCATGCTATCCCTCCCCAACTCCCCACCCCCCGCTGTCCCTCCCCTTTTTCCCCCTGACAGACCCCAGTGTGAGATGCTCCCCTCCCTGTGTCCATGTGTTCTCATTGTTCAACACCCGCCTATGAGTGAGAACGTGTGGTGTTTGATTTTCTGTTCTTGTGTCAGTTTGCTGAGAATGATGGTTTCCAGGTTCATCCATGTCCCTACAAAGGACACGAATTCATCGTTTTTGAGAACAATTGTTAAAAAAATTCTACCTAAGTGCTTCTAGATTTTTTCCTAATATTGTTGTTTTAACATTAAAAACAAACTCATTATACTCAGTCAGTTTTGTCTTATTTCGTATATCTGAGGAACCATTCTATTAAAATGCAGAGTCCTGACTCTTTCATTCTAATAGCTATACAGTATTGCAAATAAACATTAAGAGCCACATTTACCTGATGAGAGTACAGGCATACTGGCTTACCTAGATCCTATAAATTAAATAACTTTTTACAAAGTGTTGACTAATTTCATGAGGAAAATGCCATTTCTCATTATTTTAATTTACATTTTCCCAGGTTACTATCAAGATTGAGCATCTTTCCATATTATTATTTGCCATTTGTAGTTCTTTGTGCCTTGCCTACTTATGGCCCTTTTTCTTTTTGCTTACTTGTCCTTTACTTTTTGATTTGTCTGTAATGTTTTAAATTATAGATAAAATGCAGTAGTTTCTGAAAAAATGTAAATATTTTCTAATCTTTGGACACTCTTACTTTATACAACTTTATGCATTGTTAGATTTTCCAATTTTTCTTTACCTTTTTCTTTCTGACTGGACTTCACCTCCCTCCAAAGAAATCCTTCACACTGTAATATTTTAAATATATTTTTATATTCTCATCTACTAAAATTATAGAATTCATGATCATTTTAGTTCTCTAACTCACAGCGAATATATTATGATTGATAAAAGGTGGGACTCTAACTTGATGGTTTCTTTTAAGTATAATCATTTTTTCAAAAAATTTTATCAAAGGGTTTGTTAATTCTCTCTTGATTTGGATTGTTTCACTTTCCATATAATAGTTTTCTATATATGGATTAGTTCTTGAACTATCCTGTTTCTTATTTTCTCATTTGTACCAGTGCCATCTACAATAATTATTATAATTTAATCAAATTTTTAAAAAGTTGTCATGTTTCACTAATACATTAAGTGTACTCCAAGTGTAGTTTTGGTCATTCATTCTGTAAATCTCGGATATTATTGGATGTCTGTAAGAAATTGGGATTAATAATAATCAGATATACTTCCTACCTGACCAGATCCACATGGAAAGTGATCTACATATCTCTCTCTCTAATGGTCTCTCTGTCTTTCTTACTAGCTGATCTATTTATTTTAACTTTCTCTGTGCTGAAATGCTTAGATAACATTCTCTGAAGGAGATTCGTGAACTGTATTACAAGGCTAAAAAGACAAGAGCAATGGAGAAAGATAAGCCGTACTAACTGAAAAGAGCACTCAGGTCAATATAGGGCAAGGTGTTATATGTGGAATTTCTGGGGAGTGGAAAAATACAGTTTATGTTAGGGATGGATAGGCAACACCACTAGCAAAATTGCTGTGTGGTTAATATTGAGTGTCAACTTCATTGCTTTGAAGGATACAAAGTGTTATTCCTGGGTGTGTTTGTGAGAGTGTTGCCAAAGGAGATTAATATTTGAGTCAGTGAGCTGGGAAAGGCAGACCCACCCTCAATTTGAGTGGGCACAATCTAATGAGCTGCCAGCTCAGCTGGAATAAAGCAGGCAGAAAAGCATGGAAGAACTAGACTGGCTGAGTCTTCCAGCCTTCAGCTTTCTCCTGTGCTGGATGCTTCCTGCCCTCAAACATTTGACTCCAAGTTCTTCAGCTTTTGGACTTTTGGACTTCGACCAGTGATTTGCCAGGGGCTTTGGGGCCTTCAGCCACAGACTGAAGGCTGCACTATTGGCTTCACTAGTTTTGAGATTTGGGACTGCAAATGGCTTCCTTGCTCCTCAGCTTGCAGACAGGCTATTATTGCGGGACTTCACTTTGTGCTTGTGTGAGTCAGTATTCCTTAATAAACTCCATTTCATATATACCTCTGTTCTATTTGTCCTGTTCCTCTAAAGAAACCTAATACACTTGCTTTGTTTTGGTTTTTGTCCAAGTGACAATTAGTGAGAAGCTTTGAAAGTTAGAATTAATGCTAGAGAAAAGCAAACACATGCCTGGGGAGAGAATATAAGCCATGACTAGTGAAAAAAATGTAAATTAAGTTCTAGATGTGCACACACAGATAAGAAAAGTGAGTAGGGCAGCATAGAAAGCAGATATTTTTCTTTCAACTTCGATAAGACTTAGAAGGATGGCATGTATTCTTCTCATGTACCATGTGTATTTGGAAGCAATATTACTTTTAAAATATAAAATTATAAATATATGTTATGTACTAAAATGGCAAAATCTAATTACAGAATTAAAAAGTCATGACTTTCTCAGATGAAGCAGAACTAAGAGAATTTGTGCTTTAACTCATAGTGAACATATTGTTATGAGCAGACTTAATATAAAGCAAAGACTCATGTAAGTTCTCTAAATAAAAAGGAAAGAATTGAAGAACTGTGTGTGAATAACGAAGACATGGAATCAACATAAGTGCCCATCAGTGGTGATAAAGAAAATACGACACATATATCATGGAATAGTAGAGTGATAAAAAAAAGTGTCATGTTCTTTACAGCAACGTGGGTGCAGCTGGAGGCCATTAAACTAAGGTAATTAATTCAGGAAAAGAAAACCAAATACCGTATGTTCTCACTTATAAGTGGGAGCTAAACGTTCAACACCCGTGGACGTAAACATGGAAACAATAGACACTGTGAACTAGTAGAGGGTAGAGAAAAGGAGAGGAGAATGGTTTAAAAAAATGGCCTGTTGTATACTGTGCTCACTACCTGCGTGCAATACACCCATGTAACAAGCTGTGTTTGTGTCCCCTGTATGTAAAAAACTGAGTACACACACATGAGTACATGTATTTGTATTTCTCTGATTGTGAACTGTAATTTATAAGGAGCTTTTTATATAATATGTTACATTTTATCTACCATGTATATCATGTATATTTTTCAGTATTTTGTTATTTTGCTGGTACCTAGTGGATTCTGGCATTCAGAAAATTATTTTTATATATCCAAATTGACTTGATTACAGAACTCTAAAGGTTCTGTGGTTTTTGACAAGTTTAAAGGGGACTTATTTAACAAGTTCTTCTCATTCTTTTTGAAATTAAATGATTGATCCATCAGAATGCTTTGCAGGAAAGGGTATGAGTTGGAGTCCAACTCCCTCAAGAAATGGCCAGCATTTTCCTACAAATCATTTTAGAGAATATCAATATCCTTTAATTAGAAACAAATCTTTAAACAAGATCCTGCAAATGGGAACATTTATTACACACACACACAGCACCTTGCTTTTTCACTTAATCTATCATAGCAGATTATACTGCTTATATATATTCTATATTACTATATATTATACTTTCTTCTTATTAATATTCTATTGTGTGGTAATATATTTATTTAATCTGTACCTTTTTTTGGATATTTAAATTTCTTAAGTCTATTTCTCTTAAAAATTTGTTCTGTGTTTTAGGTGCCGAAGTTTGAGTTCATTATATTTTGTTTCATAGCAGAAAAGAATCAGCACTAGTTTTATGACCCTCTGTTGCTCATTTGTTTGTTGTACCCACATACTTGTATGTTTATGAGAAATATTTTTCTACATATTTGTTCTGGCAAAATGTGAATATTACTTCTTGGTATATGTAGCTTTTGTTTAAATGTCCTTATGTTCTCCAGGTATTTGTTCTCTAGCTATTCCACTATTTGCCCTCCTCAATAAATCTTGAATCCCTAAGTTAGGGAAAACTCTATCACTACTCACACAAAAGTGAGCCCAAACCTGGTTCAGAAGAGCAAAACAAGTGGGGGTGAGAGAAGTTGCAAGTCATTTTCCAGCCTCTTTTGACCACCAACAACAACCACATGTCACTAACAGTGCTACAGATTCCGTAGTTACATCTAATCAAAGTGTTCTCAGCCTTTTGGATTGCCCAACCCTGCAACTTGCGAAGTAAAAGCCCACAGCATTAATGAGATTTTGAATGTAGACTTTTTAAAAACACTGGACTACACTAGCAGTTTTTATTCAGAACTGAACAAAGTTCACAGAATTCTGTGCAGGTTAATAGGCCTTTGCAGGAGGAATGGTAGGGATTTATTAGCTACATTGTTCTGTTCCCAGTATTCACATAGCACTTCCCTCTGTATCTGTTGCCCTTTCTCCAAGATCTTAATTGAAGAAAGTATTCCACTACTCAAAACACCAATGCTAAAAACTAAAACATGATGCCATGAGATAAGTGTTATGGTAAAGATGACGTTGGGTAACTTCCTTTTCTAGGCAGTTGAGAGTTCACAGAGCAAACCTGTGGATCTAAACTATATCCCTCAGAAAGAACACAACTATATGAGTTAGTGAGATAACTGTCACATTTACTAGCCAGTTAATACTTTGCCCTGTCTAAGGATTTCACAATGAATATAATACCGCCCTGTTCCTTTCATGCTCCTGTACATTTCCTGGCATAACATTTTCAGTACAAGTTGAATGAATATATCACTGGGGCAAGCTCAGTTGCCTAGATTACCTTGGTCTGCAGGATTCCTCCTGCCTTCAATGTCTTTCTCTGAATACTCAGCCTTTTATATATTTTATTTTCTGAAATTACTTTAGTGAACTCTTTGGGGAAGCACTTAATTATATTAAATAAAATATAACAAAGCAATATAAATGATGATGAACAAAAGAAAAGGCATCCTTTTAAATTTTTAAACCAGGTAAGATCCAGAACTTTAAATAATTTGATTTTCTCTAAAAAGAAATTGCGTTTGTATTTCCCATTAAGCTTTCTAATTAATTTAGTAAAAGATTCTTGAAACCCTGGAGACAGAACTTTTGGCAGTCTAAAAACTATCCTATCTTCCCATGGGAGATAGAATTCAATTAGTTTATGTAATGCTTTCTGATAAATCATTCTATACATATCCAGAAATAGAGCTAAGAGAGAAACATGTTTCCATGACACTCCCTGTGGAATTCTGCATTTCTATTCTATAAATAAAACTGCAATACCTACAGTATAGTCTGCTACTATGCGCCCTTGGTTTTCCTTAACGAGATCACATTTTCAGCAAAAGTGAAACAAATATCACAGCATTTGTCTATAAAAATATACATTTAGTTCTAACACTTGAAAGGGGGTACAAGATCACCCTCTAGGTTCCAGGCATGACTGGAATATTATACTGAAGTGTACAATTCATTTCTAATTGAGGATGACACTAATTAATCTCTCTGATACAACATATGATTTTCCAATGGATATATGATACTAATGGAAAAGCTTCCATAATAGTCTTTTCAGTATGAGTTTTAATTGTTAACACTTTTTAAAAGTCACTAAATATTTGTAAGCATAAGTGTCAATTAATGAATAATAATTCTAGAAAATTATCACTTTTCAAGGTAAAATGCTGAAGAAGTATTTCATATTTGCATATGCAATTATCCTTGAGAATGTAAGAAATCAAAACCTAGAGTGCAAAATGATTCAAATTGGTTTATGTTCATTAAGAGATTGTCTTTAGATTGCTCATTGAAAATAAATAGATTTACTAATGATGTCATCACTCTCCATGAGTTATTTCTCAGAAGTATGTGTGCAAACTTTTTCAGTTAACATTATGAAAACTAATGTCATACCATGTTTATGGTACTATGACATGTGTTTTCCACAATGTAAGTATATTTATATAAACCCTACACTGTAAACTTAAAAGCATATGGTATGATATGGTAGAAGCTAAATATACACAGAAACATATTTCTTGTTCAAATTAAGTGCCAAAAGATAGAAATAGAGGCTGGCTGAGCCATTGGCCTTCATAGCGGAGAGGAAAGAAAGATAATATTTACTGATCACATATGATGTTTAAGGCACAGTGCCATTATTTTACTTAATTCTCATAGCACACCATATGAGGTGGGGGATATTTTCGCCATTTTGGGCATCAATGTAGTTACAATAAATAAAGTAACCATTTGTTGAATAAGTAAGTAAAACTATGAGGAATTTTAAAATATTTTTATACTTAAGAAGTAATAGGTATTATCTAGGTTCCTCTAACTCTACAAGACATTTGCACTGCTGCAGCTATATGTGTCAGAAATGTTGGGCATACAGTTGGAAAAATGCATGGGGAAAAGTAATTAAAACATTATGATTGGATTCAAACTTCAGATATCATAGATGTATTAGATATTTTAAATGGATATAAATCCATTGTGAAATGTTTGTTCTAAGTATGTGATCAAACCCAGAATTCCTTTGAAATGTAATGGAAGTACTATTAATCTTTACTCTAGGAGAGCAGAGCTGAACTGGGGCTGTTTTGGGAAAACTGAGAGGCACTGTAGACACTAAGGGTGTGAATAAAAGTGAATTCCTGTCATTATCTGCAGAGGAAATTTGCTTTAGCACCATTATTGGGGGAAGGGGCAGTTCTCTGACATAGTACGTGTTTTTACAAAGATTAATAATGATTTTTCCCTAGTTAATCAACAATGGAATATTTGAAGGATTCTTTCTGGTAATAAAAGTTTAAAAAAAATTACTAGTAAAAACATATATTTCAATTACCAAAGGAAGGAAATGTCAAACAAGCTTACACATCAGTTTTTTAGATTATGTTTAAATAAAAATGTAATTTGATTAAAATGGTTAGCCTTATACTAATAATCAAATTTGGTTCTCTATTTCTTGATCTAGGACTGCACATCAATCCCTTGTATGAATGAAGGCTTCTGTCAGAAGTTGGCACATGGATTTACTTGCATTTGCCAACATGGATATACTGGTGCATATTGTGAAGAAAGCATTGATAATTGTGCTAAGCGTGAACTTAATTCGGCCCTTTGTCTTAATGGAGGGATTTGTGTTGATGGACCTGGACACACTTTTGACTGCAGGTTAGTGTTTATTTACCCACAAGTAACTAAATATGTATTTAGTAGTACTTATAAACGTCCCACTAGCAATGTATTCTGCAATGTAAATACTAAGTTTTCAGGTAAGATTTTATCGTATATATATATATATATATCGTATATATATATATATATACGATATATATATATATATCGTATATATATATACGTATATATATACGTATATATATATATATCGTATATATATATATATATATATACAATATATATATATGTATCTGCACAACTTAGAAAATAACAGTTACAAATGGCATTGCTTATATTTTCCAAATATCCACATCCTCTCCAGCATCTGTTGTTTCTTGATTTTTTAACGATCACCATTCTAACTGGCATGAGGTGGTATCTCAATGTGGTTTTGATTTGCATTTCTCTAAGGACCAGTGATGATGAGCTTTTTTCATGTTTGTTGGCTGCATAAATGTCTTCTTTTGAAAAGTGGCTGTTTGTATCCTTTGCCCACTTTTGGATGGGGTTGTTTGGTTTTATCTTATAAATTTGTTAAGTTCTCTGTAGATTCCGGATATCAGCCGTTTGTCAGATGGGTAGATTGCAAAAAAATTTTCCCATTCTGTTGGTTGCCGGTTCGCTCTATTGATAGTTTATTTGCTGTGTAGAAGCTCTGAAGTTTATTTAGATCCTATTTGTCTATTTTGGCTTTTGTTGCCATTGCTTTTGGCGTTTTAGTCATGAAGTCCTTGCCCATGCCTATGTCCTGGATGGTACTACCTAGGTTTTCTTCTAGAGTTTTTTGGTGTTAAGCCTCATGTTTAAATCTTTAATCCATCATATATTCATATCATTCTCATGTTTTGCTTTCCCAGTTAAATAATCCCTCATTTTATACTTATTTTTATCTATTCACCTTTATCAAAGTGGATTTTTATTCTTTTTCTCAAATATTTTATACCAAATGAATGATTTGTTATAATATACCATTTACAGTATAATCCCTAGCCAGAGATTCATTTCTGTTACTGTTCTATGCCTATCTTCTGAGATCTTAATAAGTTATAAAAATTTTTATTTAAGTTATAAAAGCAAATTACTCTATCACTATATTTTTTAACCAGTTTTTAAAGGTATATTTTTTAACATTTTAGGAAATGAATTTTTATTTCCTTTGTTATTTCTGATTATATAATATATTCAATTGATTGATCATTTGAGAATTTAGTCACTATCTGTTCAACTTTTAAATTGGTAACTGAACCCAGGTATTAAAAATATGCACACATACTTTACCTCCTTTCAGTCTCATTTGTGCTAGGCTGATGTTAAGTTAAAATTTGTGAACCGTATTTCTGTCCTATACCTTAAATTACTGACAGGTTTACTATGTATATTTTGATATATAGTTATTTACTAGTAAAGTATACTTATTATTTCTATATTTTATTATTTCTTTTTAAGATACTAATATATTCTGCCTTCTATAAAATACTGTCACTTCTCTATTTTCTATATTCAATATCTAGGGCATGTTTTGACTATATATTTATTTTGATATCTCCTGTATCATTTTATTTGGTGTGTATCTCTAGTAAGACACACATAGATACTAATTTGATGTAAGTTCAAGACTAGCAACTTTACATTTAGAGTTGAGAAATATATTTATTATTATGACATAGATATTATTTATTACACATTGTCTAACGTGCCATTTTTTGTTCAATATACACATACACCAGACGTGTGTGGACCTGTGTGTGTATGTGTATTTTAAATCCTCCTCTCTCTCATATCTTGTGTTTTGAGCACACATTCTATTTATTGTACTTCTGTAGTTTGACAAAATATAGTAAATATGTTTTTTATACAAATGGAAATTATATAAAACAAAATTATTAAAATGACCACCACAAGGATTCTCGGGGTTATAACCTAATAATTGCCTGGACCAGGTCATTAATCGTAAGTTGAACATACGTTTCTGATGGATACAGTGTTAAAAATCAGGATGAATGGAAATTCATAGAAATCCATTTTGTTCAGAGAAAAATTTGATTATCAAAATAAAATACATAAACATAAACCTAAAATGTGTATTTTTACAAGCTATTAGTATTTGTTAAATCAAGCACTGTAAAAGCTCTTAGTCCATTTAGTGTTGCTATAACAGACTAACAGAGACTAGAAAAGAGGTTTATTTGGCTTATGTTTCAAGTGGCTGAAATGCCCAGGAATATGGCATAGGCATCTGTTTGGCTTCTGGTGAGGGTTTCATGCTGCACCATAAGATGGCAGAGACGTGAAAGTAGAATCTGGAATGCAAAAAGGACTAAACAGGAGAGGCATTCTTGCTTTCTGATACCCATTTTACCCAGAATTTATCCTTTCTTGAAAGAACTAATCCAGTCTCATGGGAAAGACTTTAATCTATTTTAAAGATCTAACCACTTTGTACAGGCACCACCTCCCAACATTGCTGCACTGGAAATTAAGGTTCCAACGTGAGTTTTGCTGTGGACACTTAAGCTATAGCAAACTCCTTTATAAATATTCCTTTTAGGGAAAAGTTATTCATAGTCCAGCTAGGCAGATTTGTCTTATAGCAAGAAGCCGGTGGAATTCAGATTGAAGATGCCTGCTTCTTTTCCTGGCATATTTCCCAGGGACAAGTATAGGCATTCATTACTGCTATAAAGTTATTCAAATTGTATTTAAATAGGAGTCATCTGTCTCCAAAATTTTCACTGCAGATTCAATATGTTTAAAAGCCCCCGAAAGTCTGTCAGTGGTAATGCCTTGGGAAGTGCAGTTTCTGTTGGGACTCCCACGCTGCACTATGAGAAGTCAGAGTTGGTACCATGTCAACATAGTCCTTAGATAGTTTACTTACCAAAGATAACTCCTATTCCAGGAGGTGGTGCTTTTCAAGTTAAATTATCAGATTTGTTCATGGATTGAGGGTTAATCTGTAATATGTTTATTTAAAATCATACTGAAATTATTATTTGATATTAAAAAAGGAAATTGAGCTTACTGTTCTGAGACCTATTTGTGTTTTCTAAATTTAATTAGAAAGAATCATCTCACCCTTAAAAACCTGGTAAAATAGGTTGTTGTTGTTATCTTTATATATTTTTGCTTCAAAGTTTATGTCAATCATAGTAAAAGTTAATGTCTCCATTCTTGTTGCTGGTCTGTTAATGAGTTTGCTAAGGTTTGTTTGACTTTAACTGAGAAAATTACTCAACTTTATAATTTTGCACTTTAAGGTATTTATCCTGAGGTCTTTCAAGGAAAACCATTTCATTAAAATATTTCAGCCTTTAATGACCTGCAGAATGTTTGATAGGCTTGCTTTTATAATGATTTTAGGAGAACTATTTATTTTTCCAATTGAAATTTAACATTGCGTCACATTGAACAAAAAAAAAAAAAAAGATAAAGACTGTACTACCCTTTATAATTACCTGTGAATTTTTTAACTGCCTAAAACATTTTGTTGTAAGATTCACGTATTAATTTTAACTTGGTGTAATGTAAATTTCTTAGACCTTATCTTTGACTGAGGCTGATGCAGTAAACGCTGTTACTTTGCTTTTATCTCCATCACTGCAAAAAATAAACCAAGGAATGGTCTCGTTTCATGAATGCCATAAGTTATAAATTCAGTTGATTCAGTTCTTTCACAGAAGTTGACATGACTTTTAACTTATTTAATTAAAAACTATGTAGAAAATATTCATTCCATGAATAACATATAGAGAACTTATAATTTAATCCCCTTCTGTTTTTATTTCTGGAGTTTTAAGAGTTAATCAGGAGATGTGGTGTCATATGTTTCTCTTATCTCTTCCTGTCAGGCTAATTTTTAAAATTATTATTCTATTTGCCTTATGTAGATTGATAAAGATTCACTAATTTTGCATTCTACTTTGGATAGCAATATTGCTTACATATTGTATATCACACGATTATTTTTTTAATTTTCTTTGATAAATTTTTTTTTACTTTTTAAAAATTTTCAACTTTTATTATAGATTAAAGGATACATATACAGGTATGTTAAATGGGTAAATCACTTGATGCTGAGACCTGGGGGTCCCAAAACTCCCATCACCCAGGCCATAAGTACAGTACCCAACAGGGTATTCTTCAGGCCACCCCCCTTCTCTCCTTTCTGCATCTGATGATCCCCATTGTCTGTTGTTCCCATCTTTATGATCAAGTGTATTCAATGTTTAGCTCCCACTTATGCAGGGAATATATGGTATTTGATTTTCAGTTCTTCTGTTAGGTCATTTAGGATAATGGTTTCCAGCTCTGCCCATGTTTCTGCAAAGGGCATGATTTCATTCTTTTTCATGACTGCATAGTACTTCATTGTGTATATGTACCACATTTTCTTTTTTCAATCCACTGTTTATGGGCACTTAGGTTGATGCTATATCCTCGCTATTGTGAATAACAATACTTAAAACTCTGTCCTTCATGTATTTCACTTTCAGTTTTTATATTTTTGTTCCTTCTCACTTTTTTTATTTACTTCTCAAACTTTTATCCAGTTTTTCTGAATTTTTCTTGTTATTCTCTTTTACTTTTAAATATATATTAGTTTTTTATTATTTTTTCTTCATAAATGTAATGACCTCTTTAAAAAACTACATTTTTATCTTCTGTTTACAAGATAGTTTATTCCAAGAGTTTGATCTTTTACAAAGTTCATATAGCTGAACTCCTGTTTTTATTGTTACAGAATTAAGGTGACTCAGAGTGTCAGTTTCCACCATTTTGTATCTCTGCTTTATTGGTCTTCATGGTTGTTACTCAGACATGTCAGAAGACCACTTAAGTATCCTAACCCTATTTGCCAGATTCTTGTTCATTGAATTATTTCTGTGTCTGCAAGACAATTTTAAATGATAAGCCTGAACCATTAAATGACTGGGCAGAGGCATGTATTAATGCAGAGGAACACCCAAGAAAGCCTATTTTTACTACATGTGTTGTGGTTGTGTGGGTCTAAGGGTCAAATCGCTGCACAAGTATGAGTCTATTTAAATGTCTTCCTCTACTATTACAGTTTTGAATATTAGGCATCTCCAGGTCAGAGGTATATCATATGTATGTTTTGTTCATTGCTGTTTTTTCCCCATGAAAATACTTTACTATTTTAAATTATGACTAAGACAATGGTACATAATTAAGATTGCTAGTGTTTATTAAAAAAGAAAATTTTCCTGAATGCAGTAGCTAAGTTTTTTAAGATAGGTAGATTCTTTGTTTTCTGGCAAGGATAAGTCTGTTATGGTAGGCAGCATGGTGTCCACACAGGACAGTTGTATTTTGATGAAGAAAGAGAAAACAATTACCAAGAAACCCAGATTACATACAGTTTTTTGCCCTTTGAGATCAAGGGTCTTGTTTAAAGTTCTCAGGCATCATTTAGAGCCACTGAACCTGTTAGGAATTTATTTTCCATGCAACAGGTTTGTAAATTTCTAAGTTGATTAATATATGGACTCCTTTCAAAGCAAAGTGAATCTCATGTTTTCTCAGTTAAACGTTGTATTTAATATATACAAATATAAAGCTAGTTGTGAACCCATTGTATTTACTGGTGTTATATAACTATAAAAAAGTTTTAAAGTTCAATGAAAACTATAAGTCGAATTCAATTTTTACCATAAAACGTTAATTTAACGTGATAAACTCTGATATTGCTACCACATGACATTGTCTGCTTCAGTGTTCCCTTGCTTCTGTGTGCCAGTTGAAAATATAATTCTTCCAAAACATGTTTTATACTATAAGGTTTACTATGCTGTATCATGATCACAGGTAGATTCTTTAAACAGGAAAGGAGGGAGGGGGCAAGGGAGGAAGAGAGGAAGGGAAGGAGGGAAAGAGGGAGGGAGGAAGGGAAGGAGAGAAGGAGGGAGGGAAGGACTAAAGCCTGACTGTTTGGAATGTGACTCTGGATAGTAAAAGGAATGAACCATTGGCATAGAGTTAGTCTCCTTATTACTGTGGACAAATACATAGGCAATATTGCTTTGCTTACTGAAATAAAATAAAAACTATTTCAAGCAAAATAAGTTAGTATTTTATCAGGTAAACATTTACTTAGATGTTAGATATATAGTAACCTATTCTATAACCATAATTCAGGTGATTTATAAAGAAGTGAATGGACACTTTAAACATCTCAACTTATTTTTACCAATAAATGTTTTAGGCAATCCAAACATTTAAGTGATTCAGTTTATATTACTTAATGAAGAAATGCCAATTTTATAATATGCATGTCTAGAGAAAAAAAAAACATGTTTAATAATAGATAAGATTTTCAAAGTCTTTGCCATTCACAAACTATATATGTTATTTAAAATAATTGGACGTATTTTTGTTCAGAAAATACAGTACCTGAAGATTTCGTTTCTAGTTCTAAACTTGATTGAGTTTCAGGGCTGAGGGAGATTAAAGAGATTATTGCTCTAGTGTCCTAGTTATTACATAGGTGAAAAGACAAACAACCTAAGGAGATTTGTACTCTGTCAGTCATCAATTCAAAACTGAAGTAACAATCAGTGGAAAGGTAAATAACAGAATCTAGTGCATTGCTCATTTATTTTTATTACAGTATTTTTTATTTGAAATACAAAATATAAAAGGAATATATGTATATATGGTAAAAAGAGAAGAAATATATATAGTCAGATATTATGACTATTCTCCTTGCAGTTAAACATCTACTTTGTACTTTATTCCCTGGTGCAAAGTTTAAAGACATTAATGACTTTGTTCAGTTTAACAATAGCTGATTTCAGAAATCTATAACTATTATTAACCATGTGTAACACTTTAATAGCATTTTAATGCATGTAAGTTTTATTAAACCATAAAAACTAT
>PVKV010020479.1:0-39710 GCA_004027835.1 Alouatta palliata | reverse complement strand
CCCCTGTCTTCTCCCTCCCCCTCCCTCTCCTCTCTGCACTCCTTCCTCTCCCCTCCTCTTTCTCCATCTCTCTTTCATTATTTCTTCAACCACAGCAGCTCCATTGTATTATTCTGTCCAAAATTTTTCATGCACAAAAATTTACACGGTTAAAATAATTTTTTCAAAAACACAGTTCTGCTCCTCCTCTCTCCTTTCCTTCCTGAATAATTCAGCTCTAAAGCCATTACGGGCAGCAGAGCAAGGGAATGGGGGAGCCACAGAGGAACACAGCAGGATGTCCTAGCAAGGTGAGGAAGGGGACCACTGGGGGAGGCAGCCTGGCCCTGGGCTGTCAGGGTACAAATTGGTGAGGAGGTTTCATCCCCACGGGGTCAGCCTGATGTGGGGTCAGAACCCAGGCTGGGTGTCAGAACCCAAGCAGATTAAGCAAGGCAGCCATGCAGGGGATGGGTCCAGTGTGGGAAGCAGAGCCAGCCAGGAGAGGGGTGTCAGAGAATACAGCTGAGTCAGAGTGCCCAGGTCACCCAGGCTGAAGTGCAATGGCGTGACCTCAGCAACCTCGGCCTCCCAGGTTCTCCTGCCTCAGCCTCCAGAGTACCTGGGATTACAGGCGTGCACCACCACGCTTAGCTAATTTTGAATTTTTAGTACAGATGGGGTTTCACCATGTTGGTCAGGCTGGTCTCAAACTCCCAACCTCAGGTGATCCACCCGCCTTGGCCTCCCAAAGTGCTGGGATTACAGGTGTGAGCCACCACTCCTGGCCTGCCCCAACTTTTTCTAAAGCCAAGCTTAGCTTGCCCAAGGAAGCCCCTGGGCCTCTTCTCAGTTGAAGTCACTGAGCACCGGGACATGCCAGGCAGGATTAGCTGTGTCAGGTGCTAGAATCAGAGCCAGGCTAGAGCAAGACAGATAGTTCTCAGCCCATGTAGAGCTCACAGCCCAGCAGGGAGGACAGACATGGAGGCTGCCATCACAGCACACAAGCTCTGCAGGGGTACAGGAGCACGTGAAGGGAAGCTACGTGACCTTGCAGGGACCAGACAATGACCACGGAAGAGGCAAGCCGAGAAGGAAGATGAGTTTCCCAGGCGGGAAAGGCTGGGGGTGGCAATGCCTCTGGGCCTTGGTCTCTCCCGCTGCCCGTCCTCACCATTCCATCTGCCAAAGCCCCAACCACCACGAGCCTCTCAAGAGGCCTTTCCATCCTGAGACCCCCATAGACTATACACTAGTCCGAGGCACTTCCAGATGGACAGTGTTGGGGCCATCTCACCCATCTGGTCTTGACCCCACTCCACTGGAGGCTGCCCTCAGTGGGAAGGTTCTCCTGTTTCCCTTTCTGAGGTCTGGCATCCCTCATCATTAAGATGTCCCTCCTTGTGTTCAACTCGCATCTCTCTTGCTTTCTCTAATCTTCAGAGAAAGGCTAACTGAAGGCCCTTTACCAATTACAGGGAAACGCTGATAAAACCGGTCCCAGGCCGGGCACGGTGGCTCACACCTGTAATCCCAGCACCTTGGGAGGCCCAGGCAGGCAAATCACAAGGTCAGGAGATCAAGACCATCCTGGCCAACATGGTGAAACCCCGCCTCTACTAAAATTTAAAAAAATTAGCCAGGCGTGATGGCACACACCTACAGTCCCAGCTATTCGGGAGGCCGAGGGGCCGAGGCAGGAGAATTGCTTGAACCCAGGAGGCGGAGGTCACAGTGAGCCGAGATCGCGTCACTGCACTCCAGCTTGGGCGACAGAGTGAGACTCTGTCTCAAAAAAAAAAAAAATATCCCAGGAGGGCAGTGGGCTGGGGCTGGCCCAAAACTTTACCTTAGGGCCGAAGCTCCCTACCTTCATTTTTTCATCTATAAGCCCTGACCTCTGGGGTCCCCCTGCTCTTCCCCCACCCAGGTGAGAGCCCCCACACATGCACCCATCCTCACGACTGTCCGACTCCCTGAAGGGCCCTTGTCCTTAGAAAGCCTGCATAGGGCTCATTCCAGGGGGGCCTACATTTGGGGCTTACAGTGGCCTGGCCTAGCAAAGAAAAATAACTGCTTGGACTCTATACGACTTTATTTTCTAGGGTGGAGGAGAAAGCAAGCCATCTCAGCTGCCTCATCACGCCAGAGGTAGAGGTTAGACCCCAGGAAGGACTTCCTTCAGCTCAGGAAGTCACCCTTCTCCCTGCAGTCACCAGCAGGGGGCGCCACAGGCCAGTCCGTCGACGTGCTACCTGAGAACGAGGTTGTCAGGAGTGAGTGAAGGTCTGGCCAGCACTGAGGGCCCTGGGGTGCAGGGAAGTTAGGAGACCCATCGAAGCAGCCAGACCACCTGGTGGGAGGCGACATACCCCCTGCCAGCCCGGACGTGGGTTAGGGAGTGGCATCACATTCCGCCGAGTCATTGCCTGCGAAGACTAGCGTCACCTCTGATGTCAGGGCTCCAAGGGGCTTCGTTCCAGCTCCAGGAAAGGGCGTCGCAGGGCCCAGAGGTTATACAACTTCCCCAAGATCAGCCGTGGACATGACTGGCAGAGCAGGGATTCAAACCCAGGTCCCTCTGGGCAGCTCCGCGCGGGTGCCTCCGTCCAGCTGCCTGCAGGGTCTGCAGGTGGCAGTGTCCCACGTGTCACCTTTACAGACCCACAGCTGAGAGCCGGGCCGTCCTTGGCGCGGCTTCCTTCTTTCTCATCTCTAAAAATGCCTTTCATTATAAGATCTCCTTGGCAGCTTTATAATAAAAAGGAGCCTTCTGAAACCACAAATGTTTTTAAATGAATTCAAGCCCCAAGTTTCTGCAGGGGGGTGGGGGTGGAGGATGAAGATAAGTCTTGGAGTATGAAAGTTACACGCATGGCACGAGAGCCCTCCACTGACCTCCAAAACTCGCGCTGCCAGGGATACGAGCGCCCCTGGCGAGTCTCCTGAAGTGCCTCCTTTTGAAAGCTTACCGGTCCTTGTACTCTGAGTGCTTTCAGTTAGGTCCATTATGAGAAATCTCCTTTTGAGCATGGATGTATTCAAATCCAGATGTTGTCTCTGCAGAACAAAAGCTCCCTCCAAATTCTCTTTATGAAGAAGTAGGTTCTCATCCTTTGTAGGAATAATATCTCTTGATAAGTGGAATGTTTTCCCCCCAGCCAAGAACCTGCTGCTCCGAATTTGCTAAAAACTGGTTTAATAGCCGGTCCATTCTCTTTCAGAGGCCAGGACGGCGACGATAAGGTGGAATGTCGGTGCTTGATGGATTCAATAGATTGAGTGTGGCTTCGCTAAGAAAAGAAGGCTGGATTTTTAAAAATATTTATTTATCTAGATACTTTGTTTTTAAATTCAAGACATATATTCTAATGACAAAAGTGAAAAACAGATTGAAAGATGAAAAACAGATTGTCAACAGAAACCTGCTCGATCATATACTTCATTTTGATTCAAATAACAACTTTTCAGGAAGGAAGGATACAAACCTACGCATTGATTGTAAATTAGTCCCAATTTCTGTAATATTCATTTTCTCAAAGTATGCCAGGCGTGACGGCTCACGCCTGTAATCCCAATACTTTGGGAGACCGGGGTGGGTGGATCGCTTGAACCCAAGAGCTTGAGACCAGCCTGGGCAACATGGCAAAATCCCACCTCTACAAAAAATACAAAAATTAGCCAGGTGTAGTGTCAGGTGCCTATAGTCCTAGCTACTCAGGAGGCTGAGGTGGGAGAATGGTCGAGGCTGCTGTGAGCCAAGATCCTGCTGTTATACTTTAGCCTGGGTGACAGAGTGAGACGCTGTCTCAAAAACAAAAAAAAAAAATAAATAATACCTTAAAATAGGGGAAATACGGATTACATATCTGTTGACCATATATGTTTATGTAGCCAACAGAAATTTTTATCAAGAGGGTCTAGTTTTTTGTTGTTGCTTAAACCATCTGAGAGCTGGAAACAAGAATCCTTTCCTCACTCTACACATACCATTGGTGATGGGGAGCTCACTACCTTTGAAGGTGCTCTGATTCACTGTAGGACAGTTCTGATAGCCACAGAGCTGGTTCTCAGGCCCTTGTTATCTCCAGGGGTGCCAGTTCTGCCCTTGGAGCCAGGCAGGGTTATACTACTGTTCCTGCCTCTGCCCCTTTTAATCATCTCCAAGATCAGTATCCCCGGTTCCTCACTATCCTTTACCCTCCACAAACTGGACTCTGGTCTCCCACTGTCTCTTCAAATGTATGACAACCAGAATTGAACACAACCCTGCAGCTCTCACCTCCCTCATCATCAACCTATACCTCTATAGATTCAGCCTGAGATCACAATCATTTGGGGCAGCTGTCTCAATGTGCACAGAAACTTCCACCAACATCTCTTTCATGCAAAGCCTTTTAATTTTACATCCCTCCCTAGAAGGGTTCTTCCATCATCTCATCTGCTTTAGGGGCTTTTGAGCCCTTGTTTGGTCATTTAAAATATCAGCCACTGCATGTAGTTTTGGGTCATCTGCAAATTGAATAAGCATGTCTTCTGCACCTTTAACCCAGCTGTCAATAGGAATGAGCGATGATCTTGCCCCAGCCAGCCAGTGTCTCTGGGACCCTGGTTTCTCCATCCAACAATGAACAAGGGTGAAGTGACGGCCTCTATCAAGACAACCCACGGACTACATGTCAGGCACTACGCCACACCCTTTACAAACACCAAGACATTGAATTCTTCACACCAGTTCGAGGAGGGCAGTGTAGTTAGCTCCTCCCCATTCTGCAGATGAGCAAAACAGGCCTTGCAGGATTTGACCTCAATTCTGACTGCACCCAACCTGATGCATTAGCCTCCATGGTTTATTCTCAGAGGAGGATCTCTGACGAGACCTGGAATAGAGCCGGTAGACCCACCAACAGAGCTATCCTCACAAGCAGCTACATGGCACTCCTTGGGCACCCCTCAAAGATCCCCAAGTCCCACGCATGGCTCAGAAGCAGTGGAGGGCTGCAGGTTTGAGGCGGCCTTCAGAAAGGGGATTAGATGCCTCAGCCATGACCAGGGTGAACAGAGAACCAAGGGACAATGAATCCTTCCCCTCGCCCCCAGGCCTTGACTCTGCTTCAAAGCAGGGTAGACTTAAAACTTCAAGAGTGACTCAAGGGAGTGTGTTTGCCAGCTCAGTGAAAGTGGGGGCTTGGCGTCAGAAGTTCAGGTAGGTGTGGCACGTAAAGGAAGTGATGTTCCTAATTAAAAGGTAGGATGGGGTCAAGCATGAGGGCTCATGCCTGTAATCCAGAACCTTGGGAGGCCGAGGAGAGAGAATCACCTGATGAGCTAAACACACACACAGACACACAAGTCTCATAATGTCTTAGGAAAGTTTACAAATCTGTGCTCAGCTGCATTCAAAGCTATCCTGGGCCACATGTGGCCAGTGGGCCATGGATTGGACAAGCTCGCCTTAGATGAAGCCCAAAGTTTTCAAAGAGTTTTCCCACGGAATTCATGTCCCCTTTTTTTTTAAGACAGAGTCTCATTCTGTCGCCCAGGATGGGGTGCAGTGGTGAGATCTCTGCTCACTGCAAACTCTGCCTCCCAGGCTCAAGCAATTCTCGTGCCACAATCTCCCAAATAGCTGGAACAGGCATGAGCCACTGCACCCAGCTAATTTTTGTATTTTTAGTAGAGACACAGTTTCACCATGTTGGCCAGGCTGGTCTTGAACTCCTGACCTCAAGAGATCTGCCTGCCTCAGCCTCCCAAAGTGCTGAGGTTACAGGCGTGAGCTACCATGGGATTCATGTCTTTATTTATTTATGAGACAGAGTCTCTCTCTGTCACCCAGGCTGGAGTGCAGTGGCACAATCTCAGCTCCCACTGCAACCTCCACCTCCTGGGTTCAAGAGATTCTCCTGCCTCAGCCTCCCGAGTAGCTCGGATTAGAGGCACACCCCTGAACACCCAGCTAAGTTTTTGTATTTTTACAAAACACAAGTGTGTTTAACGAAATGGGAGAATTTGTGTCAAAATCATAGAGAAAACTTTTTTTTTTTTTTTTTTTTTGAGGCAGAGTTTTGCTCTTGTTGCCCACGCTGGAGTGCAATGGCACCATCTTGGCTCACCACAAACTCCACCTCCCGGGTTTAAGTGATTCTCCTACCTCAGCCTCCTCCCGAGTAGCTGGGATTATAGGCATGTGCCACCACACCTGGCTAATTTTGTATTTTTAGTAGAGACAGGGTTTCCCCATGTTGGTCAGCCTGGTCTTGAACTCCCGACCTCAGGTGATCCACTCACTTCAGCCTCCCAAAGTGTTGGGATTACAGGCATGAGCCACTGTGCCCAGACAGAGAAGACCTTCTTAAATATCACAGAAAACCCCAAAACCATAAAAGAAAATGATGTTTGTATATAAAAAAAATGAACATTTTTTCCTGGCTAAAAAAAAAGAGGCTGGGAATGGTGGTTCACACCTGTAATCCCAACACTTTGGGAGGCAGAGGTGGGCAGATTGCTTGAGTCCAGGAGTTTGAGACCAACCTGGACAACATGATGAAACCCCATCTCTACAAAAAATACAAAACTTAGCTGGTCATGGTGGTGTGTGCCTATAGTTCCAGCTACTTGGGAGGCTAAGGTGGGAGGATCACTCGAGCCCAGGAGGTCCAGGCTACAGTGAGCTGTGACAACACCACTGCACTCCAGCCTGGGCAACAGAGCAAGACCCTGTCTCCAAAAAAACAGAAGAAAGAAGGGAAAAAGAAAAAAGAAACTCATATAAAAAGTAAAATAACAATTGACTAACAGGAAAAGAACATATCTGAAACTTATCACAAATAGCTAATTTCTTTTATGTTTACAGAGCCTCTATGAATGAATGGAGTTAAAAGACCAATAATTCAAGAGAAAAATAAGCAAAGGATATAAACAACTGAATGCAAAAACAATGTAAATTGGTCTTAAATATGTGATAAGAGAACTCTCATCCTCACTTATAAGTGGAAGGCATATTGGAATACTATGAGACACCACTTTTCACCTACCAGCCTGGCAAAAATCAAAATGTGTGATGGCCCACTACGTTGGCAAGGCTGTGGGACAGAGGCCACCTTCCTCATTGCTAGTGGGAAGGTAAAGGTACAATTTCTTTCTTCTTGGTCTCACGGTCACTCAGGCTGGAGTGTAGTGATGTGATCAAGGCTTACCACAGCCTTGGCCTCCCAGGCTCAATCGATCCTTCCACCTCAGCCTCCCAAGTAGCTGGGACTACAGACATGCACCAACACTCCCCGCCCTTTTTTTTTTTTTTTTTGTCTTTTTTTGTAGAGACAGGGTTTCACCATGTTGCCCAGGCTGGTCTTGAACTCACTGGCTCAAGCAATCTGCCCACCTCAGCCACCCAAGTGCCAGGATTGCAGGTGTAAGCCACTGCAACCCAGCTGATGGTACAATTTCTATGAAGAGGGGATTTAGCAACATTTTTCTAAAAGTAAATGGTTATATACCCTTTGTTATAGGCTGAATTGCATCCCCCAAAATTCATATGTTCAGGTCCTAAGCCCCAGTACCTCAGAATGTGACCTTACTTAGAAATAGGGTTATTGCCCATGTAGTTCATTCAGATGAGGTCATACAATATGACTGGAGTCCTTATAAGAACAGGAAATTTGGACATAGACACACAGGGAACACACCACGTGAACATCAAGGATGACCTTGGGGTGATGTTTCTACAAGCCAAAGAATGTCAACAATTGTCAGCAAACCACCAGAACCCATGGGAAAGGCATGGAACAGGTTCTCCCTTACAGCCTTCACAGGAACCAATTCTGGGCCAGGCAGGGTGGCTCATGCCTGTAATCCCAGCACTTTTCGAGGCTGAGGCAGGCAGATCATGAAATCAGGAGTTCGAGACCAGCCTGACTAACATGGTGAAACCCTGTCTCTACTAAAATTAGCCCTGTCTCTAATACAAAAATTAGCCAGCCATGATGGTACGTGCCTGTAATCCCAGCTACTCTGGAGGCTGAGGCAGGAGAATCACTTGAACCCGGGAAATGGAGGTTGCAATGAGCCGATTGCGCCATTGCACTCCAGCCTGGGCGATAGAGGGAGACTCCATCTCAAAAAAAAAAAAAAAGAAGAAGGAAACAATTCTGCCAACATCTTGACCTTGGGTTCCCAGCCTCCAGAACTGAGACAATAGATTTCTGTTGCTTAAGCCACCCAGTTTGTAGTACTTTGTGATGGCATCCCTAGCAAATGTAGTACTTTGTGATGGCATCCCTAGCAAATGAACAAGCTCTTTAACTCAACAAGAGGAATTTATTTGCACAGTCATAAAGTGAGACATAGATGACGGCATACATTGCAGTATTGTTTGTGATAGTAAAGACTGGAAAAAACCTAAATGTTTATCAGTCAAAAACTGCCTAAGTAAACTATGGTACATCCTTCCAGTGAATATTTTTTAGCTGTTAACAGTAATGAGAGGCCGGGTGCAGTGGCTCATGCCTGTAATCCCAGCACTTTGGGTGGCCAAGGCAGGAGGATCACTTGAGCCCAAAAGTTGGAGATCCACCTGGGTAACACGGCAAAACCCTGTCTCAACCAAAAAAAATACAAATATTAGCCAGGGCCAGGCATGGTGGCTCATACCTGTAACCCTAACACTGGGAGGCTGAGGCAGGTAGATCACTTGAGGTCAGGAGTTCAAGACCAGCCTGGCTAATATAATCAAATCCTGTCTCTACCGAAAATAGAAAAATTAGCAGGGTGTGGTGGCATGCACCTTTAATCCCAGCTACTCAGGAGGCTGAGGCAGGAGAATTGTTTGAACTGAGGAGGCAGAGGTTGCAGTGAGCCGAGATTGCACCACTGCACTCTGGCCTGGGCAACTGAGAAAGATTCTGTCTCCAAAAAAAAAAAAAAAATTAGCCAGGCATGTTGGTGCACCCCTGTAGTCCCAGCTACTTGGGAGGCTGAGGTGGGAGAATGGCTTGAGCCTGGGAGGTCAAGGCTGCAGTGACCCAAGATCACATAACTGCACTCCATCCAGCCTGGGTGACAGGAGACCCTATCTTTAAAAAAAAAAAAAAAATTGGAAAAAAACAAAATGTTTAATTAGTCAAAACCGGCCTAAATAAAATACGGTACATTCTTCCAATTGAATATTTTTCAGCTGTTAACAGTAACGAGGTAGCTTAACATGTACTGATCGGAATTATCTCAAAGGTTTATTTTTAAGTGAGAAAACCAAGGTGCAGCTGGTTACAGAAAGAGCTTCATTTATGTAAAAATAAAGAGCAACACCTCAGAAATAAGAACAAAAAAGGAAAAGAGAGAAAAAAAATCTAGAGCAAGATACCCACAGAAATAAGAAAAAGAAAGAAACAAAGCCGCATATATATGTACAAACAGTTGCTCCAGGATGAATAGATTCCATCTGAGAAGAGACATAAGAAACAGCTAACTGGCCGGGCGTGGTGACTCACTCCTGTAATCCAAGCACTTTGGAGGCCAAGGTGGGCGGATCACCTGAGGTCGGAAGTTCAAGACCAACCTGACCAACATGGTGAAACCCCGTCTCTACTAAAAATACAAAAATTAGCCAGGCGTCATGGCACATGCTTGTAGTCCCAGCTACTCAGGAGGCTGAGGCAGGGGAACAGCTTGAACCCAGGAGGCGGAGGTGGCAGTGAGCCAAGATCGCACCACTGCACTCCAGCCTGGGTGACAGAGCGAGACTCTGTGTCAACAACAACAACAAAAAATTAGCATGTGCCACCACGCTCAGCTAATTTTTTGTATTTTTGTAGAGACGGGGTTTCACCGTGTTAGCCAGGATGGTCTTGATCTCCTGACCTCATGATCTGCCCGCCTCAGCCTCCCAAAGTGCTAGGATTACAGGCATGAGCCACCGCACCCAGAAAAATAATGAATCTTTTTACATATACACTTTCTAATACAATCTTTGGGATCCGACTGATCTAAAATAAAATTTTCTCAACGTATCTTCTATATCTTGTAAAAATGATGAAATAAATTTATTTTTCAAAAGGGTTTGTAAGGTCATTGACTGCTGTGAAGATGATCTGAACGTCCAAACATTGAGAAAGGCAACCTAGGCCTGCCATGTATAGCTGTGAACTGTACTACTCCAGAAGTGCCATACAGGTCAGAATCCAAAGTGTTCAGTGTAACACCTGTGCAGCCATACCCATCAGCCCTGGGGCTGCTGAAAAGGCTGGGGAGCCATAGAGGGGAAGGAGAGGGTGGGTGTCAGAGCTGGGGTTGCAGGGTTTGTCAGGCCAGAATCTCATGCATACAGCCTCCCATCTCTCTAGGTTGGCCTCCCTTTTGGAGGCTCTGGCAACAGAAATATCCTATTTTCTCTGAGCCTCATAACCTTGGCTTTCCTAAGGTTCGGGGGAAGGAGCTGTCTGTCAAGGCTCACAATGACTTCTTTGGCCTGTACAACGCAATGTCCTCTTTAATCACTCGGCCACTAAGGAGCAAGCCCAGGAAAGGTCCCCACCATATGCCTAATCTTTACTCTTGCTCTCATGGAAGCAGAGGTGGCTGGCATAAGGGCTGGGGTGGAGGGGCTGAACCATGTGGAGGGCATTCAGCACATGTGGCCTCTAGGATCAGCTTCACCACTACCCTGCTGTAATCTTTGGCAAATCTTTAAGCCTCTCTGGGTTTCTACCTCCCTGTTTACAAAATAAAGAGAATTATTAACATTCCTTCTCTGCCTCTTGGAAAAACTGGCAAGACAAGAGAGAAAAACATGTAGTGATGATTTCACTGAGAATGCACAGAAATTCAAGCATTCCAATTATTATCAAACATCAAGAATTAGGCCAGGCATGGTGGCTCATGCCTGTAATCCCAGCACTTTGGGAGGCCGAGGTGGGTGGGTCACTTGAGCCTAGGAGTTTGAGACCAGACTGAACAACATGGTAAAACTCTCTCTACGAAAAAATACAAAATTTAGCTGGGCATGGTGGCACATGCTTGTAATCCCAGCTACTTGGGAGGCTGAGGCAAGAGAATCACTTGAACCTGGGAGGCAATTGCAGTGAGCCAAGATCACGCCACTGTACTCCAGCCTGGGCAACAGAGTGAGACCTTGTCTTAAAAAAAAAAAAAAAAAGCCAGGTGCAGAGGCTCACACCTGTAATCCCAGCACTTTGGGAGGCCAAGGCGGGTGGATCATCTGAGGTCGTGAGTTCAAGACCAGCCTGGCCAATATGGAGAAAGCCCATCTCTACTAAAAATACAAAATTAGCCAGGTGTGGTGGTACATGCCTGTAATCCCAGCTACTCGGGAGGCTGAGGCAGGAGAATTGCTTGAACTCGGGAGGCGGAGGTTGCTATGAGTGGAGATCACGCCATTGCACTCCAGCCTGGGCAACAAGAGCAAAACTCCACCTCAAAAAAATAAGAAGAAGAAGACCAGGTACAGTGGCTCATGCCTATAATCCCAGCACTTTGGGAGGCCAAGGCGGGTGGATTACCTAAGGTCCAGAGTTCGAGACCAGCCTGACAAACATGGTGAAATCTCATCTCTACTAAAAAAATAATAACAAAAATTAGCCAGGCATGGTGGCAAGCACCTGTAATTCTAGCTACTCAGGAGGCTGAGGCAGGAGAATCACTTGAACCTGGCAGGTGGAGGTTGCAGTAAGCTGAGATTGCGCCATTGCACTCCAGCCTGGGTGACAGAGCAAGACTCTGTCTCAGGAAAAAAAAAAAAAAAAAAAGGCAAAACAACTAAGAATTAGAGGACTGTGGGTCAAAAGTCCCTGCTAACCAGCTGTAAAACCTTGAACTAGTCTCATGGCTTCTCTAGGTCTTAGATTTGTCATGTGCGAAGTAGCTGAGCTTGAGCTGATTCAGCACTTTGCCGACCTTTTCACTGTAAGAGTGTTTAATTATTTCCAAACAGATCTCATATTTTGTAGGATTTTATCTCCTGAGCTGTATTTAGGTAGCTTTAGGTAATACTTGATCCAGCAGCTGTTACCAAGGACCTATGTTCTTTCTGTCTCTTGGCTCTGTCTCCTATGATGTGTCACAAGGTGGCTGCCAGAAGCTCCTGACAATACTTGCTTTTCTGTTTTTTTTTTTTAGATGGAGTTTCATTATTGTTGCCAAGGCTAGAGTACAGTGGCGCGATCTCAGCTCACCGCAACCTCTGCCTCCCAGGTTCAAGTGATTCTCCTGCCTCAACCTCCCAAGTAGCTGGGAATACAGGCATGTGTCACCACGCTCAGCTAATTTTGTATTTCTAGTAGAGACAGGGTTTCTCCATGTTGGTCAGGCTGCTCTCAAACTCCCGACCTTAGGTGATCCGCCCGCCTCGGCCTCCCAAAGTGCTGGGATTATAGGAGTAAGCCACCGCACCTGGCTTTTCTCATTTGTAATTAGCAATAAATCATTGGTTTCCCAGTTAGCTCAAAGAAAAGACTCAGAATTGAGACTCATTCACTCTGGTTGGACTGACTTGGGACCTATACCTGTTTCTGACCAATTACCATAGCCTGAAGGATGAAACATTCTGATTGGGCTGGGTGCGGTGGCTCACACCTGTAATCCCAGCACTTTGGCAGGCTGAGACCGGTGAATTACCTGAGCTCAGGAGTTCAAGACCAGTCTGAGCAACAAGGGGAAACCCTATCTCTACTAAAAATACAAAAAATTAGCCGGCTGTAGTGGTATGCACCTGTGGTCCCAGCTATTCAGGAGGCTGAGGCGGGAGGATCACTTGAGCCTGGAAGGCAGAGGTTGCAGTGAGCTGAGATCATGCCACTGCACTCCATCCAGCCTAGGTGATAGAGTGAGATCCCATCTCATAAAAAAAAAAACAAAAAACAACTAAGAACTTTAAGACTATTCTGATTTGTAGGCGGGGCACAGTGGCTCAAGCCTGTAATCCCAGCACTTTGGGAGGCCAAGCCGGGTGGATCATCTGAGGTCAGGAGTTTGAGATCAGCCTGGCCAATATGGTGAAACCCCATCTGTATCAAATATAAACAAAATTAGCCGAGCATGGTGGCGCACCTGTAGTCCCAGCTACTCCGGGGGCTGAGGCACGAGAACCACTTAAGCCTGGGAGGCGGAGGTTGCAGTGAGCCGAGATCACACCATTGCACTCCAGCCTGGGCAACAAAAGTGAAACTCCGTCTCAAAAAACAAAAAGAAAAGTAAAGAAAAAAGAACTATTCTGATTTGCTGATTTGCTTAAGGCAGTTAGGCCCCACTCCTGGGATAGGGTCCTTTCTGACCAGATCACATGGCTGAGAAATTTCTAGTACCATTAGGAATGGGGACTCCAGCAAAGGGTGTGGGAGAGACAACCAGCGTCTCCTATAGTATGTTTACTGGCCAGTGGTACCTCTAACTGCCATCAGAACAGATGACCACCAAGTGAACTGTTCATTAGTGACCCACCAATCTTGTGAGGGGCTCCCTATGACCATTCCATCTGTGGGTGGCCACACTGACCACATGAGCTGACATCAGCCCAGCCACTGCAAGCTCCTGACTCTGGTTAGAGCTGCCCTGGTGGCAAGTTCATCCGTGTTCAGCTTCTAGTTCTCCACTCCCATCTGAACCTTCACAGAGGTGAGCCTTGAGCTCCTTTCCAGCCGACTTCCCTGTGACTGCTTTTTTCAGATGCAAGGGGAGGTTCACGAGCTGGACTTGGTGAGGAGGAGACAACGGACATGTGCACAGCAAAACATAACTGGAACCACTTCAGCTCATGCGAGCACTGACTCACCAAATGTTTACCACCATCCGTGCCAGGTCCTGTGCTGGGAATGCAGAGGACAGTGAGACTCGGGGCCATCCTCAAGGAGCCACAGTCAGGTGGGGAGACAATGGAGGCACAGACCATTGAAGTTCAGCATGGAAACACAGTGAGGGAGGCACCTCCCCCTCCTAGGCCAGAAGGTGTGAATGTGCTCACTGCAGCCTCAGTGGCAGGACCACCTCAGCCCCACCCCCTACTCTCCAGGCTTCAGGGAAGGCCATGGGGGTTCTCCAACAGCTTTGAGTTTATCACAGAGTTGTGTCCCCAGTTAGATTAGGGAGTGTTCAACCTCAAAACTGGGGACCCAACCCCTCTTCACATGCTCAGGGCTTTGCAGAATCCTCTCTGGCCCCTTCACTGCAGTAGCTCTTGGGGCAGGAGTGAGGGGCAGAGACAGACTGGATCTTTTATTCACTTTCAGGCCACGCCTTTTCCTGGATCTTCAAAACTAGTGAGATTCACCTGTTAAGGGAGCGCACAGTGAGATCAAAGCGGAAATTTCCACTCCAAATCATTCTTTCCAACGAATACTTGGGATTCAGCTCTTCCTTTGAATTCAGCATTGCCCTGATCAGGTCCCCAAGTGAGTCACCAATACTTCAGAGCACCAATGTGGGTCTGGCTGCCATTTCTGTGGCAAATGGGGCGAGGGGTCCTGGGACAGAGAAAGCCTAGCTAGTCCCATTCTCGGTTCTGCCCAAATTAATTTGGCACGTGGCCAGGAGCAAGTCCCTTTCCTCTTTCTCCCCCAGTCTCCTCATCTATAAAACAAATGGTTCAAGGCCAGGTGTGGTGGCTCATGTTTATAATCCCAGCACTTTGGGAGGCTGAGGCGGGCAGATCATTTAAGGTCAGGAGTTCGAGACCAGCCTGGCCAACATAGTGAAACCCTGTCTCTACTAAAAATACAAAAATCAGCCAGGTGTGGTGGCGCACATCTGTGGTCTGAGGCACGAGAATCACTTGAACCTGGGAGGCAGAGGTTACAGTGAGCCAAGATCGGGCCACTACACTCCAGCTTGGGTGACAGAGCGAGACTGTCTCAAAAAAAAAAAGAAAGAAAGAAAAAAGAAACAAAGGATTCTGGCTAATCAATCTCTATTAGACTTCCTAGCTCTAGCAGTCTGATTTGAGGGTTCAGAAATAGGGAGGAGGGGTAGCAGCATGGGGGTTGGTGGAGAGAGAAGAGGAGAGACAAGAGCTGGCCAGGGCCCCATAGACCAAAAGGCTACAAGTTTAGACTGTGGATGTTACCTCCAAATAGGATTATATTCAGTCACAGGATGTAGACCATTGAACTAAGCAGAGATGGTTGGCCCTATCACCAAAACACACCATCTGTAAGGCCCATACAATTTTATATATATATATATATATACACACACATACACATATATACATACACATATATACATACACACCCATATATACATATATATATATATGAATATTTATATAAAGTTACCAAATAAACTTCTGAATTTTGGGGGTTTATTTTGTTTTCTTTCTTTTTTTTCTTGAGACGGAATCTCTCTGTCGCCCAGGCTGGAGTGCAGTGGCACAGTCTCAGCTCACTGCAATCTCTGTGTCCTGGTTCTCCTGCCTCAGCCTCCCGAGTAGTTGGAGTTACAGGCATCCACCACCACACCTGGCTAATTTTTGTATTTTTAGTAGAAATGGGCTTTCACCATGTTGGCCAGGCTGGTCTCGAACTCCTGACCTCAGGTGACCCGCCTGCCACAGCCTAACTTCTATATTTTGGAATTAACTTTAGGTTTACAGAAAAGTTGCAAAGATAGTACAGAGAGTTCCTGAATACCCGTCTTCCAGCTTCAGTTTCCCCTAATATTATCATCTTACACCACCCTGGTACATTTGTCAAAACTCAAAAATCCCACATTGGTCCATCATTAGTAACATAACTGCAGACCTTATTTGGATTTCAGCAGCCTCTCTGTTCCTGCTCTCTCTGCTCCACGACACAACCTAGAGTGGCCTCCTGCATCTAGGCAGCATGTCTTCTGTGTCCTCTGGTCCATGGCTGTTGCTGTCTTTCTGTGCTTTTGATTTTGATTTTTTTTCTTTTTCACAATGCTTTAACTATTTCTGTGCTTCTTACGATCTTGACAGTTTTTAGGAGTCCTAGTCAGGCATTTTGCAGAACCTCCTTTAATTTGGGTTTGTCTGATCTTTTTCTCTGGGGTTATAGGGTTTTAGAAAGAATACCACAGAAGTGAAGTACCCTTCTGGTCATATGACATGGTGTGTGGGGTGGGGGAGGTGTAGCTACATGATAGACATTAGACTTATCACTGGTGATGTCAACCTTGAGCCCTTGGTTAAAGTGGTGTCTGCAGGTTTCTCCATGGTATAGTTTCTATTCTTCTCTTTCCCTACTCTATTATTTAAAAGCAAGTTCTGAGTCCAGTATACAGGGCAGGGAAGGAAAAGGAATAACGAAGGCTCCACCTCCTAGAGAAAGAATCTACATTCATTATTGGAAATTCTTCTGTAAGGAAGATTTGCCTCTTCTCCCCCAGTTGGTTATTGATTCAACAATTTATTTACATCAGGACTGGGTTTGGTGGGTCATGCTTGTAATCCCAGCACTTTGGGAGGCCAAAGTGGAGGACTGTTTCAGACCAGGAGTTCAAGACCAGCTTGGGCAACATAGTGAGAGCCCCATCTCCATAAAAAAATTTTTTAAATTTGGCAGGCTTGGTGGTACACAACTGTAGTCCTAGCTACTCAGGAGCTGAGGCAGGAGGATTGGTTAAGCCCAGGAGCTCAAGGTTACAGTGAGCTATGATCACAGCACTGCACTCAAGCCTGGGCAACAGAGCAAGACCCTGGCTCTGAAAACAACAAAAAAAATTATATCAGTATAAATAAGAGATTCCTTTTGTACTTTGGGTTATAATCCAATGTTATTCTATTATTTATTCCCTTGCTCAATTGCTCCAGCTTTGGCCATAGGGAGCTCTTCTGGTTCCTGGATCCCTTTGACACGCTCTCATCCTTTTGTGTTTTGAGCACTTCCTAACTCCCTGGCACCACAAGGCACTCCCTGCTCATCTTTTCCCTGTCCCAGCCCTAAAATCAGCCATCTCTTCAAGGAAATAATTTATTTTTAAAACAAGTTCTCCAATTATCTTGTCAAGAGTCCAAATATATTGCACCACATTTGAGCGCATGATTTAAAAAAAAAAAAGTTAATTTGTTCAGTAACCATTTAAAACATACATCGATTTTCATAGCCCTGCTGTAACAAGTCTTTTTGAAATATACCAGGAGCTGGTCAGGCGCAGTGGCTCATGCCTGTAATCCCAGCACTTTGGGAGGTCAAGGCAGGCAGATCACAAGGTAAGGAATTCGAGACCAGCCTGACCAACATGGTGAAACCCCATCTCTAGTAAAAATACAAAAATTAGCCAGGCATGGTGGCACATTCCTGTAATCCCAGCTACTCAGGAGGCTGAGGCAGGAGAATTGCTTGAACCCAGGAGCTGCAGGTTGCAGTGAGCCCAGATCGTACCACTGCACTCCAGCTTGGGCAACAGAGTGAGACTCCGTCTCAAAAAAAAAAAAGAAAAGAAAAAGAAATATACCAGGAGTCTCAAACATGGGAGGGATCTGGGCCTTTCTTCACTTCTAGGAGGCCTTGTTGAATTTAAACATCACCTCTGCAGCCACTCTGCTAAGGCTTGGGGGCAGCCTGCCCAACCTTCCTACAGAAGTAGCCCAGTTCCCAGGTCACCCCCAGGCTTATCTGCCGAGTGAAGCAACTGAAAGCCAAGGTCATGGGACCTTTCCTTCTCCAACCTCACATCCCAACGCCCCGTGACCCTCAGGCAGTGACTAGTCCATAAGCTTTTTAGACCTCACCTGGGCTGGCTGGGCACAGGCAGATAGATGGTGAAAGGCCAGGCAGGCTCCAGGAAGGAAATTGGCCAGCCTAGCCACCAAGACAGACGTGGGAGAGGCAGAGGGGGATGTGTGGGCCTGGCATCAGAGGGTTCCTGGGGATTAGGGCCGAGGTTTGCAAAATCCAGCTGTAAATGGAGCAGGGGTTCCCCGAAGAAGCCCTGGGTTCCGTAGAAGACAGTCAGTTTCTTGGGAAGGAGCATGAGCCGGAAGAGAGCAACACTGCGGCTCTCTCTGGGAGGGCAGGGAGCTTCATGACTCATCGCCTGGTCCTGCTGGCTCTTATTGGCACAGGGCTGGGCAGCAGAGGGTCTGGGAGCAAGAGCGGAGTCCTGGTCTTGTTGCAGTCCCAGAGGAGGTCCTAGGCTGGCAAAGCCAATCTAGCACGTTGGGACATAGGCAAGGTGTTGTGGAGGCACTTAGGAGGATACAATCCAGCATCAAAGGAGTCTTGGCTGGCCTCGCAGAGGAGGTGACATCATCCAAAAGATGAATGAAACTGGCCAGGAAGCAGCTGGGTGGGAGGGAGGGAAGGGCACTCTGAGCAAAGGAAGAAGCAGAGCAGAAGTACGGAAGTGTCTGCAAGGTGCTAGCAGTGCCTCCACCCAGTGAGCACTCTATAAATGGGAGGCGTTATCTCTGTGCTCGATGAATACTGTCATTATCACTATTAACCTAGACATGTCACTTAATATTTTTACTATCTTAAAGGTAGTTACTACAGCGAATAAATGCTTAACATCACTGAGCTCTTCTCAGCTGTAAAAGGGGCTGCAGTGAGATTAGGGGAACAGCTGGCACTGCACTCAGCTGGAGTGACAGCCAGCATGTGAGGTGCCCAGTGTGGTATGTGAGCTGGCACGCGGCAGGGGACCTTGTGTTTCCTCTCTTCTCGGGCTGCCAAGCCCCTGGAGCTGTTGTGCCTGGGGGGCACAGAGAAGGGGACACTTTGGGGTTTTCAAAGATGACCAGCCAATAAAGCATGAACATGGCTAGGCAGAGGCAAGCCCAGAGGAACAGCCTCTGGGCCCACCTAGAAACGCATACACCGGCCTCACTGGGGTCTTTGGTGGCTTCCCAAACAAGCAGGTGTGGATGGGGAGATGGACTTTTTGAAATATACCAGGAGTCTCAAACATGAGAGGGATTTGGCCCTTTCACAGGACACATGCCTAGGATGTGGAAGAGGGAATGCAAGAAAGGACTGGCACACAGCCTTGGAGAGAGCTGCATGAGTTCCAGCTCCAACAGCCCCCAGAACCTGAGCAAGTGACTTCATCTTTCGGAATCTGAACACCCATTTCCTCTGCTGTACGATTTCATTAAGATACATACAAGAATATCCAAAGCACAGTCTTTGTCATAGAAAAATAATCCTAGAAACAAGATCCGACAACAGGTGAAATGAGTAAGTAACCTGTGGTATATTCATAAAACGGGACACTTTTCAGTAGTAAAATAAATTACAGGAATGCAGGCAATCAAAATGGATTTTTAAAAATATAATGCGGTATGAAAAAGGAGTCACATAATTATGGAATGATTCTGTTTACACAAAGTGAAAAATAGCAAAACTATACAATATCCTATTTAGGGATGCATACAAAGGTGATAAACCTATAAGAAAGGGGCCAGGCACAGTGGCTCATACCTATAATCCCAGCACTTGGGAGGCCAATTCGGGTGGATCACGAGGTCATGAGTTCAAGACCATCCTGGCCAACATGGTGAAACCCCGTCTCTACTAAAAGTACAAATATTAGCTGGGTGTGGTGGCGTGTGCCTGTAATCCCAGCTACTTGGGAGGCTGAGGCAGGAGAACCTCTTGAACCCAGGAGGTGAAGACTGCAGTGAGCCGAGATTGCACCACTGCACTCCAGCCTGGCGACAGAGCAAGACTGTTCTCAAAAAAAAAAAAACTACAAGAAAAAGCAAGAGAACGACTAGCACAATCAAAATTCAGGAAACTAGTTCTTCAGGATGTGGGGAGGAGGCTGTGATGGGGGCACCCAGAGGGCCTCAAGGTACTGGCACTGGTCTTTTTTAAGTTAGGTGATGGATACATAGCCTTTTTATTATTACTATTATTCTTTAAGGTGTGCATGTATAGTTGTGTCTATGGTGTCTTTTATAATAAAAAAAATTATTATAACACTAGCACTTATCGGACACATGCCTATGATAAGGTAGAGAGAACGTAAGAAAGGACAGAAAGCTCTGGTGGCATGCGGCCCTGTCCTCCAGCATGTGGGTTCTGTGTCCTCTCTCTCTCTCTCACACACACACACACACACACACACTGGAAGCCACTGCCCTTACTCGCCCGTGGTTCACAAAATGGCAAATAATAGGAGCACTAGAATAGGAGCTCTGCATCCTGGTTCAAGTCTTTCCAGCTGGGGCAGTTTAGCCTTGCAGAATTTCTCAAGGGTAACATCAGCAAAATGACCTCTGTCTGTAAGCCCGTGAGTAGATACTGTGAAGTGCTCATGCGAGGGATCAGGTCTGACCTGGTCATGAAGAAACTAAAAGCATCTTCATGGAGCAGGGGTGCTCCTCCAGTGGGGGCGATCAGTGAGTTCTGCGGTGTGCGTGACAGTGTTCTTGGGTGGACACTCACGTGGTGATTGGGGTAAATGGCCCTCTTTTGCCTGGTTTTCTGCCTCGGTCATTGTGCATTTGCTAGTTGAACCTGCCTTTCGGTCCTGGTAAGATACAGATTTTAGGAAACGTGTACCTGGCCCTGGGGGTGGCCCACCTCTGTGTGACGGCTTCGAGCAGTGTGTCTTGAGGGGGCCTGACTCCACCTGAAAAGTGCCTGTCTGGATGTACCTGTCTTTATAACTATGGATCTGCCCCCAAGGTGCGTGGACCAACCTCTGTGTACCTTACTCACTAGATAGCGCACCTGGTGTAGCTTCATCAGGCAGGGTGTACCTGTCAAGTTCTTAGGTCCAAGCGTTCGCGTCTTTACCTGTCCTGGTAAAGTGCCTTCCTCACCTCGGTCAGTGCGTCCCCGGCAGGTGCGTGTACCTGGTTCCGTCCGTGCTTATCTTGCGCGTACGAGCCGTTAATGTCCCGCTTGGAGTTCGTCGCCGCCCCGGCCTTGAGGCTGTGTCCCCAGGCCCCTGATCCCACTCGCTCGCGGGCCCCGCCCGGCGCACAGCGGCCCCGGAGTCAAGCCGGGGGCGGGGCCGGGGCCGGGGCGCGGGGGCGGAGCAGGAAGGGGCGCGGAAGCTCCGCCCCCGGGACGGTCTCCCGGGCGGCCCCGCCCCCTACCCGCTTCCGCGTCAGCGCCTCACCACTACCTGCCCTATAAAGGCGCCGCTGGCCTTTTCCCCGGGACTCGGCCCCATGGAGACGCCGCCGACCGCGGGTGGCGCTCAGCGAGGTGAGGCGAGGCGGGGAGGGCGCGGGCCCCGGCGAGGAGCGCTCCGGCGGGGTCCGAGCCGAGGGGAGGGGAGGGGCGGGGTCCTGTTCCCCCGGCCCGCCGGGCCTCAGGACCCCTCTAACTTAGCCCAAGTTGGGAGGGCCGGGGAAGAGCACCCGGGTCCGGATCGGGGGCCGAGCGAGCGCGTGTCTCAGGCTGGGACAGCCTCGGAGTCACCAGCTCCCGGCAGCCAACCAGAGTTTCCCAGCAACTTTTCTCCCCTCGGGTCACCCCGGAAACTTGCCCTCCCCGGCTCCGGGAGTCCGGCCACGGGTCTGCGCTGCCTGGACCCAGGCTCTGAGTGCCTGACGGGTGGGCGAAAGAGATGGCCTCAGTGGGGAAGCCCCAGGATTCCATGTGAGAGCCCCGTCCCTGCCTTCTGGGTCCCTTGGGTTGGCGTGGGGGTGAGAGTGGGAGGTGGAATCAGACTAAGTTCAGATCCTCAGGCCAACAGCTAACAGCTGGATGACCTTGAGCACGTTTTTAATATCTGCCTCAGTTTCTCCCTTCATAGAATGGGAGTGGGAATGCCAGGCTGGGAGGGCTTTTGAGAGGACAACCTGAGATAATCACACGATTTAGTATGTAGTGCCACCAATCCCTCCTCCTGCTGGGTGTGGTGATGGGAGGGAGAGTGGGAGAGAGCGCTGTTCCCCATCCCTAACCCTGTTGGTTGTTCAGTAGGAGCTGTGGCAAGTGCCTTCCAGGAGTCTGAGGTATGAGTGGCCCCTGTGGAGAGAGGCCTGTGTCGGAAGCCAGCCCCGCCATGAGTCTGTGGGACTTTGAGGACAGCCACAGCAGTCAGGGCACCCCCAGGCCGGCCCAAGAGCCGGCCGCTGAGGAGGCCTCGGCCTTGGAGCTGCAGATGAAGGTGGACTTCTTCCGGAAGCTGGGATATTCATCCACAGAGATCCACAGCGTCCTGCAGAAGCTGGGCGTCCAGGCAGACACCAACACAGTGCTGGGCGAGCTGGTGAAACACGGGATGGCCACCGAGCGGGAGCGCCAGGTCTCACCGGACCCTTGCCCTCAGCTCCCTCTAGTCCCACGGGGTGGGGGCACCCCTAAGGCTCCCAACCTGGAGCCTCCACTCCCAGAGGAGGACAAGGAGGGCAGCGACCTGAGACCAGTGGTCATCGACGGGAGTAATGTAGCCATGAGGTAAGTGTCACTTCTGTGGCCGGGATACATGAGGTTCACGTCTCTCCTGTGACCAGAACATATAGAAGGATGACGGTCTCTGCAGCTCTGATGGGCTGGAAGGAGTGACTTCCTTCTTAGGGACTGGTGTAGAGGGAGGGAAAGCCTTTTATGAGGATTGCCCAGCGTCATGCTACTGGTGAGTGACAGAGGCAGGGATCCAGCCCAGTCCCCTCTGTCCGCAGAGCTCACCTTATGCTGTGGGTCCCTCCCTGGGGCCAGTACTGCATCTCCGCTCCTCTCGGCAGGGCTGTATAGGGAACCAGCTTGTGGGCGGCAGCTCACTCACCCCACTGAACCTGATCTCACGAGGTGGGTGTTGTGAGGATGGAGTGTGCAGATCCCGGAGAGGAGCAAGCATTCAGTAACTGTCGTAGTGGTAGTACTGGTAGTAGGTAGTGGTAGTAAGTAATGGTAGTAGGCAGTGTAGGTAGTGGTAGTAAGTAATGGTAGTAGGTAGTGTAGGTAGTGGTAGTAGCAGTTGTTGTTATTCAGAGGCTGGGCTTCTGAGACCTTCTCATCTCATACCTGGGATCCCACTGAAACAAGCTCAGCCACTATGTCCAAGAGTGACCTCAAGGCTGGGTCCAGCTTTACCTGAGTGGTGGGCAGGTGGCGTGATGCTCTGGCCTCGGGTGAGCTGCGACTTAGATCCCTGCGGATTCAGCTGAAGCAGCCTGGGCTGGACTGGTCTCTGGGGGTTCCCTGAGACCAGAGCCAGGACTCAGCCCCAGTGACTCCCATCCCCACCCCAAGCAGGCTCTGGAAGGGGGTGGGGTGGGGTGGGGTGGGGTGGGGGTAGAGGGGGAAGCCAGGACTGCTGCTGACCTTGGGGAACCCAGACTTCTCCCATCAATCCAGGCCCCACCCTCTGGCCCCACTTTTTTCCCCAGTTCCCTCCAAGGCAGGCTGGTGAGTCAGTGCTGGGTGGATGCCTCACAGGGAAAAGTTCCTGTTGGCATGGACAGGGAGACCCCAGACACGGGCTTCGGAAGGGCTCCTTTTCTGGCTGCCCCCAGGCTGGCATGACATCAGCCTCTGCCCTCCCTGACTTGTCCCTGACTTGTGGCTCCCACGGGGCAAGTTCACTGTCCAGCTGGCCCTAGCCTGGCTCAGCAGGCATGCAGCTGAGCCCTCTTCCCTCCTTCTCTCACCTTCAGGCCAGTTTTCCTCTCTCTGACTTGGGCTGAACCTGGGTGGGAGGCTGAGAAAATCCAGTTTCTATGCCAAGAGGCAGCAGGTCACAGCCTGTGCTTCGAGATTACGGGGGTCTCCCTGAGTGTCCAGCCTCCTGTGGGTGGGCTAGGAGCTAGGCTGGATCTGTGTGATTCCTTCCCCTGGAGGTGTGGGCCAGGAGTGGCTGAGCCCTGGGAACAGCCATGTGCGGTGTGTGTTTGTATCCAGAAGGAGGAGGGACGTGGGAGGAGGGGTTGTGATGTTGGGGGGTGCTCAGAGGGAGCCTGCTCCTAAGAAACAGAGCCACCCACCAGCCTCGGGGGTTTCTGAGCTGGGGTAGTGGCAGGAGGGGAATTCCAGCCTCAAACTTCCTGTCTCAGCTGCTGCTCGGTTCCTGCCCGGCTGCCCCCCTCCCCAGGGGCAGACGGGCTAGCCCCCATCATATGCAAATCATGGGGAAATTCACCTCTGTTTCCTTCTAAGGGAATTTTTCTCCACTCGCCAGGCCCAGCCCAGGCATATCTTTTCACCTGGGGAGGCTGGCCCAGCCCTGCCCTCTGTCCTGGGGCAGGAGCAGCCTAGCTGGAGCCTTCTACACACACATCCTACCAGTGTCTGCTTAGCCAGTCTGGGGGACCCTGACCTTCTGGGCAAAGAGGACTGGGGTGGGGGTGGGGATGTCTGGTTTTCCTGTGCCAGCAGAGCTTCCTCCAGTGCAGTGAAAGAGACGAAAGCTAGCTGCAGAGGGGCACTCCAGGCTCATGTGCTCTACCAAGAGAAGGCTCTGACAGTGCCCGCTGATCGCAGTTTTTCCATCTGCTGAGGGAATATTAAGGTGCTAGGGCTGCTGAGAGCCGACTTGTCCCCAGCCAAGATTTTCAATGCCCAGAGGCACTGCATTGCCCTGGGAGCCCTGGCATCCCATTAGTTCCCAAGGCTCCAAGATACTAGCCTAGGATCATGTGCCCGGAGGGAGGCGGGTGGGCGGATACAGGCGCACACTGCATACCTTAGATGGGCTGACCTAGCTGCCATGGTTTTGAGAGGCAGGGCACAAGGCCCAGGGAAGGGGGTGATGTGATGGGGAAAGCACTGGGCATTGTGAAGACACAGACCAGGGACCTGACCCATCATGGAAAGTCAGGGAAGGCTTCTCAGAGGCAGTGACATCTCACTTGGGTTCTGAAGGAGGAGCAGGAGTTTGCCAGTGGCCCTGTTTCTCCCGTTCGCCGCCTCTCATAACACACTTTGTTCAAACTCAATTTTAGGAGCTTCGTTCTCCCAAATAAATTCTGGGTCTTCTGTTAGAGACAGGAAGGCAACCGAGTGGCCCAGACCTGGGTTGGAGTTCTGACTGTCTCTTACCACTACTTGCCAGGGGACCTTGGACCAGTCCCATAGCCTTCCTTTCCTTCACGGTAGCAAACCCTGTAAGAATGAAGCCACGTATCTGACCGCCAGTGGGAGCTCGGTATCTGCGAATCCCTGCTTGCTCCCTGTGACCAGCGTGGGTACCTGCCTTTGCACTTGCCTGAGCATGGCCGTGCATGGTGGTGATGAGCATAGCCCTGGGCCTGCGTCTCCGTTCCACCGTGACTGCTGTGTGACCCTGGTGACTAAGCTACCCTCTCTGGACCACAGTTTTCATCTGAAAAACAAAGAAGGGGATGCTGTAGTGCCCTTCTCACAGGCTGGCTGATGATTCAGTGTTAGGTACTTAGAACAGGGCCTGTCTCCCTATAATTTAGAGACCTGGTGCCCCAGCCTTTCCCCTAAGGCTGCTCCATGGCCCTCAGCTGCCCCACCTCCCTCCCTACCTTCTCTTAGGGCTCCAGCTATCATCCCTTGCCTCCCCCCCGTTAAAAACACCCACAGGATGTGGTCGGCCCTGGACTTGCCTCTTTTGCGTAACGTTTATTCTGTTTTACTTGCCAAATATGAGAGTCTAAGCTGTTAACTGAGGGGGCTGTGAGAGGCAGGGCCGCTGGTCCCAGGAGCTCTTCCATGGCACCTAGTGTTACCAGGGAGCCCCAAGCCCTAGTCCCCCACCCTCAGGAAATCCAGTTGGAACCCCCACTTTGCAGGGCCATCTTTGGCCTGAAGCCACCCTGAAAACGATCTGCCAACTGACCCCTCTTAAACTGCAGACTGCTGGGCCCATTTTCAGATAAACAGAGCTGCGGCAGCCCAGGAACCCCGCCACACGTCCTTCTGTCCTGCATGCAGCCACCTGTGGGTGGGGCACAGCTTGGTCTGAGACCAAGGCAGAGCCGATGTCCCCTCACTCAGCTGTCCTTGCTAAGAGTCCCCTAACGTCTTCCTGATGGTCTTTCTACCTTGGGGTGAAGAGGCATTAGGGGGAATTGCCATCCTGGGAGGAAAAGCGGTATCCTTTCACTTTCAGGCTGAAAGGCTGCCAGGGAGCCTGCCCTACTCCGGGGCTTTCTGGCCCACTCTGAAGGCTGGAGTCACCAGCCCCTTCCCCTTTGCCCTTCTCAGGCCCCAGCCCCTGAGGTGTGTTTGAGAACTGAACTTTAATCCGGAACAATCTGGTTTCTCCTCGGTCAGCCCGGATGGTGCTTCCCCCACCCCCACCCTCACTGCAAGAGACGAGGGAGGGGTGGTGACTCAGTGTGCATGTGTACATCTGTCCCTGTGGTCCCAGCAGCTCTTCGGGTGGGGCAGGAACCAGAAGTCTCCCGGCACCTTTCCCCCACCCCCAGGTGTGTTGCAAGTGGCCTGGCCCTCCCCCACTGTGGGGAGCAGTGCTGCCAGCTTCCCTGCACTTCCTTACTTTCAGCAGCCTCAGGGAAAGTCCCAGCGGGGCCTGGCCATCCTGGAGCTGTGGGAACTGGCACTGGGAATGGAGGCCTTGGACCCCACCTGCAGAGGCCAGGGCCTGAGCCCCACTGCTTACCACCACCTCGCTGCTCACAAAAGCCAGGGCAGGGTTGGGGGTGATCGCCTCCCTCCTCCTGCTCAGGCCTAGGGGGTGGCAGGCTGGCCACCAGTGTGGGCTAACCCTGTCCTCCTCTCCCTCCCAGCCATGGGAACAAGGAGGTCTTTTCTTGCCGGGGCATCCTGCTGGCAGTGAACTGGTTTCTGGAGCGGGGCCACACAGACATCACAGTGTTTGTGCCATCCTGGAGGAAGGAGCAGCCTCGGCCCGATGTGCCCATCACGGGTGAGTGGCACCTCTGGAGGTGAGATGGTCTCGCTGCCCCAGCCGCCCTGGTTCCACCCAGGAGAGACCCTTTGGGAGTGACCTATGACTTCTAGAATTCAAGCAGGGACTAGCATTTCTTTTCTCTTTTTTTTTTTTTTTTTTTTTTTGAGACAGAGTGTTACTCTGTTACCCAGGCTGGAGTGTGGTAGCGCGATCTGGGCTCACTGTAGTCTCCGCCTCCTAGGTTCAAGCAATTCTGCCTCAGCCTCCCGAGTAGCTGGGATTACAGGCGTGCACCACCACGCCCGGCTAATTTTTGTATTTTTAGCAGAGATGGGGTTTCACCATATTGGCCAGGCAGGTCTCGAACTCCTGACCTTGTGATCCACCCGCTTCAGCCTCCCAAAGTGCTGGGATTACAGGCGTGAGCCACCGCGCCCAGCTTTCTTTTCTCAGTTTTTTCTGTCCTTAGCAACCCTGCTCTGAACTGTGGTCATTGGAGGTCACCTTGTCCAGCCTTCTGCCTCAGATCTGGGGCTCCTCCCTCATCCTACTGGTGGGCAGGTCACTCTTTCAACATTCTCAGTGGCAGAGGGGCTGTGCCACATAGTGGTTAAGCCTGTGGGCTCTGAGTTGAGACAGCCAGAGTTGGAGTCCTCTGTTAGCCCTGCTCTGAGCCACGTGCTCCTCATCTGAAACATGGGGTCGGGGGTGGAGAGTGTTGACAGTAGTGCCTTCCTCACAAGGTTATATGAGTTAACACATGGTGAGTGCTAAGAAGAATATCCGGCACATGGTAAACGCTCAGTATATATTAGCTGTTACCATTGTTCTTGCAAGAGCCCCCAGCCTTTGGAGGTAAAAACGGAATCAGTTTCCCTAGAAGTCTTTAGATCTGGGGGCAGCCTGGCTGCGACTGCAGCCTCCAGGAAGAGGGGCCCTTTCCACTTGTGCACATCTGTGTCCCCGTGGTCCCAGCAGCTGCCCACATGGGACATGGCGGGTGGCCTGACCTTTCCCCACCGTGGGATTGAGTGACCTTGTCCTGGCAATGGAAGGGGCAGAGCCAGGATACTTTTCCCGCCCCAGAACAAGCTGGGGCTCATTCATGGAACCCTCAGAACAGGCTGGGTGAGGGCCAAAGCCAAGACACATCTGGCTTGAACAGGCCTGATGTCCAGAGGGAGAAGAGCAGGGCCAGCTCTGTGCTTGCAGCGTTTGCCGCGCGGGCCCTGCCGTCTGTGCTCAGATGTTCTTAGTCTTCAGGCAGCAAACTGTGCCAGGCCAAGGGAGGGGCTAGGGCATGGAAGTGACCTCGGCAGACCTAGTTCTTGCTCCCATGACCTTGGCGTTAACAACTCCCGTGCGCAGCCACCAGCAGGTTAGGGAGCCCTGAAGGCCCAGCTCTGGGTCCCGCTGGGCCTTGACCTGTGTGCACCCTGCCACCTCCCAGACCAGCACATCCTGCGGGAACTGGAGAAGAAGAAGATCCTGGTGTTCACACCATCACGGCGCGTGGGCGGCAAGCGGGTGGTGTGCTACGATGACAGGTTCATCGTGAAGCTGGCCTACGAGTCTGACGGGATCGTGGTTTCCAACGACACGTACCGCGACCTCCAGGGCGAGCGGCAGGAGTGGAAGCGCTTCATCGAGGAGCGGCTGCTCATGTACTCCTTCGTCAATGACAAGTATGTTCCCGCCCCAGGGAAGCCAGAGATACCCTCAGCAGGGGCGGAGCTGGAGGCTGAGCTCTGTGGGGCCCTGTGGCCCTTGCAGGTTGTGGTCTTGGCTCCAGGCAGCTTTGAGAGTGAGACGGACAGCTGACCACATAGGAGAAATCAGACCGGGACCAGGCAGGCTGGGGGTGGAGAGAGTGGCTAATTTGGGAGATGGAGCCGTAGCACCTATGAGGGGATGTAGTGGGTGGTTCCAGGTAGCCTCTCCATATCCCAACATGGCATCTCGAGCAGAAGCCACGAAGCAGTGGATGCAGGCTGCCATCTTCCCGACAACCTCAGACAGGGAGTTACCCTAAAGCTGTCCATGGGCTGTGGCCATCTGGACCAGGGATCCTCTTCCTTTCCCTTGGTATGATCCCACCCAGAGAGCAGTTCTGGGGGGCCTTGGACAGGCCCCAGTTTCAGGCGTCGCTCTCCTATTCTTCCCAGCAAGGCTTGCCGTCGGCCCCTTCTCAGCAATTAGAAGTCCCTGCGTGGCTCCCACCTCCAGAGAGCTCTTTGCACCCTCTGCAGGTTTATGCCCCCCGATGACCCACTGGGCCGGCATGGACCCAGCCTGGACAACTTCCTGCGCAAGAAGCCACTCACTTTGGAGCACAGGAAGCAGCCGTGTCCCTATGGTATGGAACCCAGCCTGCCCTCCCTGGCCTTCCTCTCTCCTGCCCTTCCCCTCACCTGTCTGCCTGTGCCGTTTTCCTCTTGGGTACCTCCACCATTGGACCACCCAACCCCGTCTCCTGCTCTCACCCCTTCCCCGCTCTCACCCCTGGTTCTGGAGTGCCTCTGCTTAGAGTCCCTCGATTCCTCTTCCAGGGAGGAAATGCACCTACGGGATCAAGTGCCGATTCTTCCACCCAGAGCGGCCAAGCTGCCCCCAGCGCTCTGTGGCAGATGAGCTCCGTGCCAATGCTCTCCTCTCGCCCCCCAGGGCCCCAACCAAGGACAAGAGTAGCCGGCGGCCTTCACCTTCATCCCAGTCCAGCTCTCTGCTAACAGAGAGTGAGCAGTGCAGCCTGGATGGGAAGAAACTGGGGGCCCAGGCATCCCCAAGGCCCCGCCAGGAGGGTCTAACACAGACCTATGCCCCATCAGGCAGGAGCCTCCCACCTAGCGGGGGCAGTGGCGGCAGCTTCGGGCCCACAGACTGGCTCCCGCAGACCCTGGACTCACTCCCATACATCTCCCAGGACTGCCTGGACTCGGGCATTGGTTCCCTGGAGAGCCAGATGTCAGAACTGTGGGGAGTTCGAGGAGGCCCTGGTGAGCCGGGCCCACCCCGAGCCCCTTACACAGGCTACAGTCCCTATGGATCTGAGCTTCCGGCCACTGCAGCCTTCTCTGCCTTTGGCCGGGCCATGAGTGCTGGCCACTTCAGTGTCCCTGCAGACTACCCACCCCCACCTCCTGCCTTTCCACCTCGAGAGTACTGGTCTGAACCGTACCCACTACCCCCACCCACACCAGTCCTTCAGGAGCCCCCAGTGCAGAACCCAGTGGCTGGCAGAGGCCCGTGGGACAGGGCAGACAGCCTGGCCAAGGAGCAGGCCAGTGTGTACACCAAGCTGTGCGGTGTGTTCCCCCCGCACCTGGTGGAGGCTGTGATGGGGCGCTTCCCGCAGCTCCTGGACCCCCAGCAGCTGGCTGCCGAGATCCTCTCCTACAAGTCCCAGCACCCCAGTGAGTAAGCTGCCCAAGGCTGGCAAGGGTAGCACCCCCAGCCTCCAGTGGCTGTCAGGCTGGGCTTTACGCCATCAAGCAGCCCATTCCGAGCCCCGAGGCCCACCCCAGAGGCTGGACACAGGGAGGATTCAAGTAAGGAAGGGAGCCCCACAAACCAAAGATACTGTAGGATTGGTTCTGGCCCACGCAGCACCTCTAGCCGTCTGAATGGGTCAGAAGCGATCACCCTGTTGATACACATTGTATCTCTGTAGTTTAAGGAGACGCTGCCGGTAACGGCGTCAGTCCGTGGCTGAGGCCCAAACCGTCTTTTCTCTCAGAGGGTGGGGAGGGAGGTGGGGGCAGCAGAGGCCTGGGCTGGGTGCCCTGTGCACGCCACCCCACTTCCACCCCACCCCAGGACGTTGGCCTTGGCTGGCTAGTTGGGCACCATGTGCCCGCCCTCCGAGGGCCTCCTCTACGCCAATGAGGCCTCATCCGTGCTCTCGCTGGGCACGCGGCTTCGTGTCAGTAAGCAAGATGCTTCTTAATAACCCACCTTCTGCCCCACTCTGTTCTTTACCCCGCTGCCCCTCAGGGGTCAAGGGCCCTCTGTCTACACCTTCCTGCTGCTCCTCCTCCATCCTCCATTCAGAGCCATCTCGCCCTTCCCCACAGGTGGGGGAACGTGTGTGTATTTGTGTACACATGTAAATTTTAAATATTTTAAGCACTAGGTCCTTACCTCCTGTTAAACATCAATAAAGTACAGTCAATGTCAGCCCTTTCAAGAGGTGGTTGTCTTTGTTACGCTCAAGGTGTTGGGCTGGCCTCTGGGTGAGGAAAGGTCAGCGGGTGCGCGCCCCTGACCTCCTTCTGGCACACCAGCTCCCCGACCCTTCTCTGGAAGGAAGATTTCCAACGTTTACCAGGAATGCTTAGCCCCTGGGGGATGGGACATCTTTCCCGAGGCCTTGGTCTGGGCTTTGTTAGGAAGTGCCCATGGACACACAGGCGGACAGGGGCTGGAGGGGGCAGTTAGGCAGCAAAAGTGTAAAAGGGCTTGGAGGCTAGTTTTATCTGCACAAAGAAATCTCATTTACAAAATAATTGGGCTTCTGTTTGTTTTTATGGGACAGGAAGCTAAAATACCAGACTGTCCAGTTCATTATCAGCCACTTGGCAATGCTGAGTGACTTGCCCAAGGTCCCACAGAGGAAGGACAGACTGGGGCAGGGCCTTGAGTCCTGTTTCTGGTCCCCAGACCAGGGGGCAACAGGAGGTATGGGCCTGGACACTAGTTTGCAGCAACTCAGGGCCCTGCAGGGATGGGGGATGTGGGGGTGCCCTCAGCCCCACACCTCACAGCTCTCCTAGTTTACAACATCCACACAGGAATCCCTTCAGGCCAGGCACACTGGCTCATGCCTGTAATCCTAGCACTTAGAAGGCCAAGGTGGGCAGACTGCTTGAGCTCAGGAGTTTGAGACCAGCCTGGCCAACATAGTGAAACCCCATCTCTATAAAAAATACAAAATTGGCCAGGTGTGGTGACATACGCCTATAGTCCCAGCTACTTGGGGAGCTACGGTAGGAGGATGACTTGAACCTCAGGAGGCAGAGACTGCAGTGAGCCAACATTGCACCACTGTGCTCCAGCCTAGGTTACAAAGTGAGACCCTGTCTCAAAAAAAAAAAAAAAGGAATCCCTCCAGCATAGCAGCTGAAATGGCCACCCCACCCACCTGGTCAGCAGCAGATGCCTAGTGACCCCATCTGCCAAGCCCCCTCTGTCTCTGTATACCACAATGGAAATTTGAGGCTGCCTGGAAGAGGTAGGGAGCATTCTCACCCCTCTATCCATCCCAGCTGCCAGCTAGCCATAGCCTTGGGAGTTCATACTTGCTTACTTGCTTCTTAACCAGAGCTAATAACTCTGGGCCACTTGCTGCTGCTGCTGCTGTGTGTGGAGGGATGGGCAGTGGGCAGCAGGTCCTGGCTGGCTGTGCTGTGTCTGGAGGCTGAGTCTAGCCCTGCTGGTTCACTGATAGGCACCAGCAAGGGCGGCAGAGCCCACATGGCAGGTGCCTGAGGGGCTGGGTTCTGGGGAGGATTGGTCAGTTCTGAGCCCCACTGGCCTGAGCGTGCATCCTGTGCTTTCCAGGAAGGCCTGGATGCCCGTCCAGGCCTCTTTCTCAGTCTGCCAGGCAGAATGACTCTGAGGCTTCCAGGCCCAGTGCCCCAGCTGTTTCTTTGCCACAACTTGAGCTTTAACTCCAAAGTTCTCCCCACCACCTCCTACCCCACTGCCCACACAAGCAGCTTAGGTAGGTGGCATTTACTCACAGGTTCTCGGTCTCCCCACCTGTAAAAGGGGAGGTCCTTGCCTTTTTCTAGATTTGAGAGGACACCTCAGTTCCTGTGAAAGGAAGAGAGTGAGGGGCCCTGGATTCAAGCCCCCCTCCCTAGCGATGCAGACCTGGGCAACCCACTTCCCTCTCAAAGCCTCAGCTTCCTGGCCCGAGGCAGGGATGGAATGTGACTCCTGTGTGCTGGAAGAGATCAAACTCTGGGGAGCTGCCCCAGTTGCTCTTTCCTCCTCCTGTTTTCCTGGTTCCAGGAGCCAGAAGCTGATGGGGAAACCAGTGAGTATGCAAATTCCGGCACTATTGGGAAATGATCCTGGGGAGCTCACAGAGGACAGCCTCCCGCCTACCCTCCGCCTACACCCCCGTGGCCCGACTGCCCTTGGGCTCACCAGTGGGGGCTGAATCCTGCATTATCTTTCGAGTTCTGTCTCACACGCACAGGTTAACCCCTCTTGGAGCGAAGCCAGGGTGACTATGGCCAAAGTGTCCTCAGAAAACTTCCAGCCTCCCTAGCAGAGAGCAGATCAGCCCACAATGGGATGAAAGATCCCTGCTCTAAATGTCCCAGCCCAGTCCCCATCCCCCACTTCTCTAGAGTGAGGGGAAAACTCAGGAGTCCCTAAAGATCTGGGGACCTAAGGTAGGAGCAGAATTTTGGGGTTTGAGGGGAGCAGCTCTCCAATGCCCCTCCCCCAGTGCTGCTCATACCCCCCTCATTGTAGTCTCCTGGGGTTGGGGGGACAGGTGGTGTCTGGGAAGCAGCCAGTATTCCTCACTGCAACTGCAAATTCCCTCCTCTTCCCCCAGCAAAGCTCTCCGCTCTCCCTTCCCCACGCCTCCTGGAAAAGACAGCATTAGCCTTCTGTACACAGAAGGGAAAGACCCCAGCCCTGAGGGAGGTGCTGGGCAGGACTCTACCAAGACAGAGTGAGTAGCAGAGAAAATGGGACTCCAGGGGCACATATCTAGGAGCTGCAGGGAGGGAAGTGGTACAATCAGCCTAAGCCCTGGGGCCAGGTGGTCCCTAGAGACGCTTCCCCAAAAGAAGGCAGCCCAAGGACCCTAGCACTTTTGTCCCAGGTGTTCTCAAACCTCTTGCTCACTTTTTTTTTCTTGGACCATAGCAGAGAGGGTGGAGTAGAGAGGGTGGCAAGGGCCTATTCTGGGGACCTCCCAGTTCATGGGAAGGGTGTGGGAGATCTGGCTGAAAGAGGCAGGAAGTAGAGCCCTGCAATTAAGGAAACCCAAGCCAACCCAGGCCAGGGCATGTAAATCTTTCCAGCTAGTTCCTAAAGGGGAGGAGGCCCCAGGCTGTCATCCTGGGGTGTGGCCTCATTAAGCTCCTCTCAAGGCAGCTGCTGGTGATCTTAAACTGCTCATCCATTTAAGAAATGTCAGCAAAATGAGGTGGGAGGAGAGGATCAGGCACCCCACCCCACGCTAAATCGGGCACATTGCTGGAAGGTCAAGTCACTGAATGGTGCAAAGGCTACGATTCTGGCTGCTCTCATGCTGCATGTGTTACTGTGCCTGCCACCTGCTGGCGCTTCCGGGTACTGCTGCCTACGGAGCAGGGGCCTGCCCACCAGCTCTGGCCCGGAATGAAGGGGCCTGGAGACAAGGATCATGCAGCAGGATCTAAAAAACAATTAATCTAAGGAGAATAACATGGGAAGTAAAGTGCTAAGGCAAAAACAGGGAATTCTTAATGGCATTTGCAGCTCCGCACCGGAAAGGAACACCAGAGGTCACTGCCATGCCTTCTACAAAGTCTGAAGCTCTAGAAAGTTCCAACTGTTCCAGGTAACAAATAACCCAAGAAAAACTCTCAGGAACTGAAGAATAAAAAGGAAAGGAAAGGTGAAAAAAATATAAACATTCTTTTCTTTCGAGACAGGGCCTTACTCCATCTACCGGGCTGGAGTGCAGCAGCACGATCATAACTCACTGCAGCCTGGACTTCTCGGGCTTAGGTGATTCCCCCACCTCAGCCTCCCAAGTAGCTGGAACTACAGGCATTCTCCACGATGCCTGGGTAATTTTTTGGTATTTTTACAGAGATGGGGTTTGACCAGGTTCCAGGCTGGTCTTAAACTCCTGGGCTCAAAGCACATCTACCCGCCTCGGCCTCCCAAGGTGCTGGGATTAGTCATGAGCCAACGCACTCAGCTAATCTGTTAAGTTTGTTGTTGTTTTTTCAAGGAATTTTCTTTTTTAGGAGACAAAGTCGCTCTGTCACCCAGACTGGAGTGCAGTGGCACAATCCCAGCTCACTGCTGCCTGGACTTCCAGGGCTTAAGCAATCCTCCTACATTACATCTGGCTAACTTATCTTTTGTAGAAACAGGGTCTCACTCTGTTGCCCAGGCCAGTCTTGAACTCATGGGCTCAAGCGATCCTCCCACCATAGCCTCCCATCATCCTCCTGCCTTGGCCTCCCAAAGTGCTGGAATTACAGTCATGAACCAGCCTGTCTGGCATCACTGCTAAGAATTTATCCTACAGGTATTTTGCAAAATGATGCATATAGGGCTATTCACTCTGACACTGTCTGAAACAGCAAACAATGGGAAACAATATTAATGTGATCAACAGACGACTGATTAAAGTTGGGTATACACATGCAACACATATAAAGTAGCCAATAAAAATAACGAGGCAGTTGTACACATGGAATGTTTTCTGTGTTAGATTGCTCAAGGGACGAACAGTGTGCACGGTATGCTACCATTTCTGTGAACAGACACGTGCACATGTGCACATTGCTCATACACATATAAAGGTCCCTGGGAAGGATACAAAGGAACTCTGGGGTTGCCTCTGGAAAGGGAAACTGATAGCTGAGAGACAGGAGCACTTCCTTTACCTTAACATACTTTAGTGCCATGTGAGCTGTCAGCATTTGCATGTTGCTACAGTCGGAATGTTTATGTCCCCCCAAATTCATATGCTACAATCCTATCTCCCAAAGTGATGGAATTAAGAGGCTTTGGGGGTGCTTAAATTATGAGGACAAAATGCTCATAAATGGGATTAGTGTCCTTATAAAAGAAGACTGAGGCGTCAGGTGTGGTGGCTCACACCTGTAATCCCAGTACTTTGGGAGGCTGAGCCCAGGAGTTCGGGACCAGACTGGGCAACAAAGTGAGACAATGTCTCTAAAAAGAAATAAATAAATAAGAGGCCTGAGGCCAGGTGTGGTGGCTCACACCTACAATCCCATCACTTTGGGAGGCCAAGGCAAGAAGGGTCACTTGAGCCCAGGAGTTCAAGACCAGCCTGGGCAACATAGCAAGAGCCTGTCTATAAAACATTTTTAAAAATTAGCTAGGTATTAGTAACACATAACCGTAGTCCCAGCTACTTGGGAGGCTGAGGTAAGAGGGTCACTTGAGCCTGGGAAGTTGAGGCTGCAGTGAGCCATGATTGCACCACTGCAATCTAGCCTGGGCAACAAAGTAAGACCACATCTCAAAAAAATTTTTTAAAAGAAGCCTGAGGGAGCTTGTCCTCCTTCCACCATATAAGGACACAACTAGAAGGCACCATCTGTCACCCAGAAAGCATGCCTTCACCAGAAACTGGCTGTGCTAGCGCCCTGATCTTGGACTTCCTAGCCTCCAGAACTGAGAAATGGTTGCTGTTTATAAGCCATTTAGTTTATATTTTTGTTATAGAAGCTCAAACAGACTAAGACACAGGTATTTAAATTAATTAAATATTTTCAAGTCCACCCATCCCCAAACCCAGCATACAGAAATAAGTTATCAGGGTGGGGGCTTCGAGCTGAGGAGGGGGCCAGGGGTCTCCAAGGTTTTTTTCTGTATACAAATAATAAAAACTTGAAGCATATACACCTCCAACATGTATGTGCTCTTAAACTATGATAACTGCCATTTTTACAGATTAAAAACGATTATCAGCAGTTTCTTGTGGTTCAACCTTTTATTTATAAATTAATGACCTACATGTACTAATGAACAAATATTGATGTATACAATATATTCAAAGTGAGAAGCTAAGTAAGGCTGAGCCTGAAAGTGAATATAAATCAAGGGCCTAACCTTTTCTTCCCACTCCTGCCCAGCCATCCTGTGCACCCTCTTTCCCTTGGAGGCCACTGTCCCAAGTGAGGATCAGCATCGACTCCACCACAGCCCACTTGAGTGGTGACAACTTTTAATCCACAGCAGCAGTATTTCAAAGCAAAAACTTTGTTTCAAATCATGAATCTTACCACTTAGACAATTCGGACATGATGACGCTCATTTACACTGACACAGGCATGAAAATTCCAATCCCTTCTTTTCACTGTCTTACATGCACATCACCTTCCTAGGCACCATGACACTATCCTGGGAGAAGCCAATGTGTACAAAGATGCACAATCCTGCTCTGTCCCCACACTTCACATAAACCAGTATAGCACCCCTGTAGTCAGGGCTTCAGATGCCAATTTTCTGTTGTTTTTAGAGACAGCGTCTTGCTACATTGCTCAGGCTATTCACACGCATGATTATAGCACACTATAGCCTTGAACTCCGGGCTTCAAGCGATCCTGCTGCCTCAGCCTCCCAAGCATCTGGGACTAAAGGCGCACATCACTACTCCCAGCTCAATGTGAACTTTTAAGCTTAATAATGCCTCACTTGGCTGGGCTCGGTGGCTCACGGCTGTAATCCCAGCACTTTGGGAGGCTGAGGTGAGCAGATCATGAGGTCAGGAGTTCGAGACCAGTCTGGCCAATACAGTGAAACCCAGTCTCTACTAAAAATACAAAATTTAGCCAGGCATGGTGGCACGCACCTGTAGTCCCAGCTACTCAGAAGGCTGAGGCAGAAGAATCACTTAAACCCGGGAGGCGGAGGTTGCAGTGAGCTAAGACTGTGCCACTGCACTCTAGCCTGGGTGACAGAGCAAGGCTCCATCCCCCCGCAAAAAAAGAAAGCCTCATTAATTTGGAGTAAGGCTGGTGGGGGCAAAGAAGACAGAATAAATGCAAAAACTAAGTCAAAGAGTTTTTCAAGCTTAGGCTCTTTAACTTTCAAGTTTAGACTATTTATCATTCATTTTAATTCTCTTATCTACCGCACAGGTCAAGATGTCAAGAATACTCTGTATTTCCGGGCGCCATAGCTCACGCCTGTAACCCTAGCACTTTGGGAGGCTGAGGCAGGTAGATCACCTGAGGTCAGGAGTTTGAAACCAGCCTGGCCATCATGGCAAAACCCTGTCTCTACTAAAATTACAAAACTTAAGACGGGCGTGGTGGTACATGCCTGTAGTCCTAGCTACTAGGGAGGCTGAGGCAGGAGAATTGCTTGATGCCTATAATCCCAGCACTCTTGAAAGGCCAAGGCAGAAGGATTGCTTGAGGCCAGGAGTCTGAGACCAGCTGGGGCAACATAGCAAGAACCCATCATTACAAAACAAAAAATTTTCAGATTAGCTGGGCATGGTGGCATGTACCTGCAGTCCCAGGTACTAGGGAGGCTGAACCAGGAAGATGGCTTGAGCCCAAAAGTAAGAGGCTGCAGTGAGCTTTGATCAGGCCACTGCACTCCAGCCTGGGCGACAGAGCAAGACCCTGTCAATAAATAAATAAACGAATAAAATACATAAATAATATTTTTAAGAGCAGTACTAGTCTATCTCTAGCAATGTCAAACTATGAGAGTCAAAAACATTTTAAGGTCTGCTGTGTGCTTTCCTCAGAGGGAAGGAAGCTGCAGGCATCCCACTGCAGTTTCATAAATGCGGAAATCATCTTTTTAAGAGCAGTACTATTCGTTTTTTTTTTTTTTTCTTTTTTCTTTGAGACAGAGTCTTGCTCTGTCGCCTAGGCTGGAGTGCAGTGGTGCAACAGAGCAGTACTATTCTATCTCTAGCAATCTCAAACTATAAAAGTCAAAAATATTTTAAGGTCTGCTGTGTGCTTTCCTCAAAAGGAAGGAAACTGCGGGCATCCTACTCCTCCCTCCCAGCAAAGGAGACCCACAGACAAAAGATACAGAATGTTTCTGGGATTTTTTTTTAAGGAATAATCTAAATGTAAGAAACTATTCCCTTAAAAATCCTGACATTGGAGTTCTGCTACCAAAGACACAGCCAAAGACATCTAAATAGCCAGTCCAAAAAAAAAAAAAAAACCCACAAAAGTTTATTTGAGAACAAGAGTGAAAGCTTTTGCACATCTGACAAGGTAGACTGGTTTTACAGTAGATGCCATCCATATTCAGCTCTACCAATATTATCACAAGTGAAACATACTGTTTCTTACAAAGATACAGGCAAAAGTCAAGGACTATGACTAACTAGAGTCAAAGGAAGGGGTAGGCCCCAAATCTTATCCCTTAGACCAATTTATCACATAGGATTTAAATTAAACCATTCAGTCTTCTCATGTAGTGGTTCTTGACTTGGCTTCTTATCAGAATCCCAAGAACTTTTCTAAAGAAAATCGCAGTAACTAGGCTGTGCCCCAGTCTCCGGGGGTGGAATCCAAGCATGAGTATTTTAAAGCTGCTCAGATGACTAACGTGCAGCCAAGGTAGATCAGCACAGCACGACAGGCAGGTAACAAGTTCCTCGCCCCATCAAGCCCTCCAACAAAAGGGAGCGCTGCTGGCAACAACGGCTCTCACTGATGCTATCCTTTCACTCCACTTAAGAGCTTCATAAGTTATCACTTTTGGTATAATTTTGAGACTTTCCATATGCCAACCATGGTGATTTTTAGCAATAGTTAATCAGGTGAATACCAGCAAAGAGAGAAAATACAGAAAAGGAAATTTCCATAAGGCATGATATGAATAAATAAAATAAGTGAAAAAAACAATCTCGGGTTTAAAAGTAAAGCATGAGAATTTGAAGCCTGTGAAATTTTATTTATACAAAAGAATAAAAATAGCTATTTAAAAAGAATTGATTTAAATTTATGTTCTTCCATTTTTCCTGTGCCTTGAACATGAATCTGCTTCCAACTCAGATTTAAGATAGGTAATTACTAAATAAACACTCTTTACTTCCCCTTGCAAAAACAGAGAGAGCCAAGTTTCCCATTTTACTTATGATAAACCAGATTATTTTCAGTTATGAATATTGGCAACTGCATGAAAGAGATGATCAGATAGGTCAGCAGGAAGGTATGAGCTGTACAAAGGCATTACACAAAGACCCCAAAGAAAATAAGATAAAAACAAGAGAAAAATAAGAAAACAGAAAACAATATAAGAAAATGCCAGATATT
>PVKV010020478.1:0-39696 GCA_004027835.1 Alouatta palliata | reverse complement strand
ACCTGAGGTCAGGAGGTTAAGACCAGCCTGGCCAACATGGTGAAACCCCGTCTCTACTAAAAAAACACAAAAAGTAGCCAGGAAGGGTGGCAGGTGCCTGTAATTCCAGCTACTCAGGAGGCTGAGGCAGCAGAATCGCTTCAACCCAGGAGGAGGAGGTCGCAGCGAGCTGAGACTGCGCCATTGCACTCCAGCCTGGGTGACAAAACAACACTCAGTCTAAAAAGAAAAAAAAATGCTGGGCATTGGCCAGGTGCAGTGCGGTGGCTCAACCCTGTAATCCCAGCACTTTGGGAGGCTGTGGCAGGCAGATCACTTGAGGACAGGAGTTCCAGACCAGCCTGACCAACATGGTGAAAGCCCATCTCTACTAGAAATATGAAAATTAGCTGGTGTGGTAGCATGCACCTATAATTCCACCTACTCAGAGTGCTGAGGCAGGAGAATTGCATTAACCTGGGAGGTGAATGTTGCAATGAACCGAGATCATGCCACTGCACTACAGCCTGAGTGACAGAGTGAGACTTCATCTCAAAAAAGAAGAAAAAAGTTGGTTGTGGTGGTGTGTGGTCTCAGCTACTCAGGAGGCTGAGGGTGTACAGATCGCTTCAGCCCAGGAGTTTGAGCCTTCAGGGAGCTATGGTGGAACCACTGCACTCGAGGCTGTGTGACAAAATGAGACCCCTATTTCTAAAAAACTAATTTAAGCAATTAACAAAATAAGAGAGACAATAGGATAGTATTAATCACCAAAAAGAGATCAATCACATCACCCACTGAATCTTGCCAACACAATCAAACTCTAATCTGATGGGGTGAGCATTAATCCAGCTGCAAATATGCCATAAATACAAAAGACAGAGAATGGTTTCATCTGCACCAGGAAAATCCAGACTTTGAGAAATGCTACAGGCCCAACAGTGTGGAGTCTTCCAAAATCCATAGAAAGGAAAAGGGATAGGCCAGGCAAGGTGGCTCACGCCTGTAATCTCAGCACATTGGGAGGCCAAGGCAGGTGGATCACGAGGTCAGGAGTTTGAGACCAGCCTGACCAACATAGAGAAACCCCATCTCTACCAAAAATACAAAAACTAGCCAGGTGTGATAGCACATGCCTGTGATTCCAGCTATTCAGGAGGCTGAAGCAAGAGAATCACTTGGACCCAGGAGGTGGAGGTTGCAGTGGGCTGAGATTGTGTCATTACACTCCAGCTTGGGTGACATAGCAAGACCCAGTCTCAAAAAAAAAAAAGGGAAAAGGAATAGAGGAGAATCTTGTAGATTGTGCCTTTTTTAAAATTTGACTTTTTGGCCGGGCACAGTGGTTCACACCTGTGATCCCAATCTTTGCACTTTGGGAGACTGAGGTGGGCAGATCACCTGAGGTCAGGAGTTTGAGACCAGCCTGGCCAACATGGTGAAACCCCGGCTCTACTAAAAGTACAAAAATTAGCTGGGCATGGTCCCTTGTGCCTGTAATCCCAGCTACTTGGGAGGATGAGGCAGAAAAATGGCTTGAACCTGGGAGGCGAAGTTTGCAGTGAGCTGAGATCGCACCACTGCACTGCAGCCTGGGTGGAACAAAAAAAAGAAAATTAGTTCTTGTAGAGACAGGAGTCTCCCTGTGTTGTCCAGGTTGGTCTCAAACCTCTGAACTTAAATGATCCTCTCACATCAGGATTACAGGTGTGAGCACTCACCCAGCCAGCGAAATTGGAGATTGAAGGAGACTTAAAGGACATAACAGTGCTGGGGAACAGTTATGGGCTAGAGATGCATACTAGGGCGGTTCTACTCTAAAGAAACAAAAAGAAGCCAGGTGTGGTTGCTCACACCTGCAACACCAAACACTTTGGGAGGCCAAGAAGGGAGGATCGCTTTTGCCCAGGAGTTTGGGACAAGCCTGGCAACATAGTAAGACCCTGTCTCTACAAAAAATAAATAAATAAATAAGTTTTTTTTTTTATTAGCCAGGAATGGTGGTGAACAGCTATAGTCCTGGCTACTCAGGAGGCTGAGGGGAGACGATCACTTGAGCCCAAGAGGTCAGGGCTGCAGTGAGTCATGATCGCATCACTGCACTCTAGCCTGGGTGACTGAGCAAAAATCTGCCTCAAAAAAAAAAAATAAAGGAATGGAAAAGCAGCAATTACTGTGAATGTCAGGGTTGGGGAATACTTCTAGAGAGAAGGGAGGGGCAAGTCTTTTTGTTTGTTTGTTTGTTTGTTTTGAAACAGAGTCACTCTGTCAATCAGACTGTAGTCCAATGGTGTGATCTCAGCTCACTGCAACCTCCATCTCCCAGGCTCAAGCAGTTCTCCTGCCTCAGCCTCCCAAGTAGCTGGAATTACAGGCACGTGCAACCATGCCTGGCTAATTTTATATTTTTAGTGGAGACAGAGTTTCACCATATTGGTCATGCTGGTCTTGAACTCCTGGTCTCAAGTGACCTACTCACCTAAGAAGCGTCCTAAAGTGCTGGGATTACAAGCATGAGCCACTGCACCCGGCCGTTTCTGTGTCATCCCCCTAGGCCAGCCTCTGCATGTTTGGGCTTGATGAGGCTGTGGCTGTCCAGCTGGCCACCTGTCATCTTTAGTGCTGCCTCTGTGTCTCCTCCATCCTTCTCAGCTGCCCATAAATTCATTTTCTGTTTTTTTGTTTTTGTTTTTGTTTTTGTTTTTGTTTAAGACGGAGTTTCGCTCTTGTTACCCAGGCTGGAGTGCAATGGCGCGATCTCGGCTCACCGCAACCTCCGCCTCCCATGTTCAAGTGATTTTCCTGCCTCAGCCTTCCAAGTAGCTGGGATTACAGACACGTGCCACCATGCCTGGCTAATTTTTGTATTTGTAGTAAGATAGGGTTTCATCATGTTGGTCAGGATGGTCTCCAACTCCTGACAGGTGATCCACCCACCTGGACCTCCCAAAGTGCTGGGATTACAGGTATAAACCACAGTGCCCGGCCTCAGTTTTTAAACTCAGCCTGAGTGGGCTTCTCTTGCTAGCAGTTAAGAGCTCTGACCCCTATAGCCTTCCCTCACCCAGCAGGAAGTGTTTGGATGTTTCTGGATCTAAAATCTAAGTGTCTAAGCCTCGCATTAGTTCCAAGTGCAGAGGGTCACACAATTTTTGGACTTTACAATGGCACAAAAATGATCACATTCAGTAGAAACTGTGCTTCCAGTACCAATACAACCTTTCTGTTTTTCACTATTAGTATAGTATTCAATAAATTGCATGAGGGCCAGGCACAGTGGCTCATGCCCTTAATCCCAGTACTTCAGGAGGCTGAGGTGGGAGGATCGCTTGAACCCAGGAGTTCAAGACCAGCCTGGGGAACACAGTGAGACCCTATCTCTATACAAAAGATAAAAATTAGCCACGTGCAGTTGCGTGCACCTGTAGTCCCATCTACTTGGGAGGCTGTGGCAGGAGGGATCACTAGAGCCTAGGAAGTTGAGGCTGCAGTGAGCTATAATCAGGCCACTGCACTCCAGCCTGGGTAACAGAGAAGGATCACATCTATTAAAAAATAAAAAATTTTGGCCAGGCATTGTGGCTTACACCTGTAATCCCAGAACTTTGTGAGGCTGAAGTGGGTGGATCACAACGAGGTGAGGAGTTCAAGACCAGCATGACCAACATGGTGAAACCCCATCTCTACTAAAAATTAGCTGGGTGTGGTGGCACGTGCCTGTAATCCCAACTCCAGAGGCTGAGGCAGGAGAATTCCTTAGAACCTGGGAGGCAGAAGTTGCAGTGAGCCAAGATTGCGTCATTGTACTCTAGCCTGGAAGACAGAGCAAGACTCGGTCTCAAAATAAACGAATAAGTAAATAAAAATTTAAAAGTAGGTAAACTATTGCTTCATGAGGACAGCATTTCTGTTTGGGACGACGAGAAAGTTTAGAAACATACTGGCGACAGTTGCACAATATTGTGAATCTAGCAAATGCCACTGAATTATATACTTAAAGGTGGGTACATTTATCCAAGTTTATTATCTATTTCTACAAACATTCATGAAGGCTGGACCCCTGAAATGTCAAAGTCATGATCCAAGGTGGGGAAAGATGAGTGAGTTTTGTTCTCCATTTACTATTTCTTGGTTTGTTCTCAACCTAAAGTCAGCTGGACTAACCTCCAATGCTTGTAGGGTAGGTGTACTGCATGCATTTGCAGGCCGGGTATGGTGGCCCACACAGGCAATCCCTGCACTTTGGGAGGCTAAGGTGGGCAGACTGCCTAAGCTCAGGAGTTCAAGACCAGCCTGGGCAACATGGTGAAACTCTGTCTCTAATAAAAACGCAAAAATTAGCAAGGTATGGTGGGTGCTTGCAGTCCCAGTTACTCGATAGGCTGAGGCAAAAGAATCGCTTGAACCCGGGAGGCAGAGGTTGCAGGCAGTCAGCCAAGATGGGATCACTGCACTTGCAGCCTGGGCAACAGAGCCAGACTCCACCTCCAAAAATAAAAAAAATAAATAAAAATAAATAAATAGGCCAGGTACGGTGGCTCATGCCTGTAATCCCAGCACTTTAGGAGACTGATAAAGACAGATCACCTAAGGTCAAACGTTAGCAACCAGTCTGGCCAGCATGGTGAAACCCCGTCTCTACTAAAAATACAAAATTTAGCCAGTGCTCATGCCTGTAATCCCAGCTACTCAGAAGGCTGAGGCAGGGGAATCACTGGAACCTGATAGGCAGAGGTCGCAGTGAGCCAAGACTGCATCACTGCACTCCAGCCTGGATGACAGTGTGAAACTCTGTCTCAAAAAATAACAGATAAAGAGCCAAGATCCAAGATAGATGATTAGGAGCAGCTCAGGATTGCAGCTCCCAGCGAAAGAGTGGATGGTGAGTGGACGCTGCATTTACAGATGGATTTTTATTGCCCACAGACCAGGACATTCCCAGGTAGAGGAGCCCCATGGGTCACGAGCGCGGCTGTTTTGGCCAGCGCAGCCCGTCTCCGCACAAAATACATGGGCCCGGGCGCCATTTTAGCTGGCGATTGGAGCTCCTGGGAGACGGAGTCCCCCATTCAACTGATAGAAAAAGGGGAATGAAACAGGGAGGCAGGCCAGGAGATTCCTGGGCAAAAAAGCACCACAGATCCCAGTGCGGCTGTTTCAGCCAGCACAGTGTGTCTCCGCACGGGAAATTACACAGCTCCCAATGTCTTTTCAACAGGTGACTGGAACACCTGGGAGACAGAGTCACCCACTGAACTGAAAAAAAAAAAAAAAAAAAAAGGAGTGGGGGTCTTAGGCAGGGAGCCAGGTGATAAGGCTTGGCTGGTCCCACCCCTACAAAAAAACAGCAATCTGAAATGCTCTGGATTGATAGTTTCACAGCAAGCACAGCTGAAACTGCAACAGTGGAGCTCGGTGAGGGAGGGGCGTCCACCATTACTGAAGCAGTCCACCTTTAAGGAAGTAATCCACCACTACAGAGGCAGCCCGCCATTGCTGAGGCAGCCTGCCATTACAGAGAGAGTCCACCATTACAGAGGTGGGCCACCATTACTGAGCCAGTTCTAACTATACCCATATAAACAGGACTGCAGGGATGTTCACAAGGCAGCTGGACAGATACCACAGCAGCTCAGCAAAGCCAGTGCAGGCCGACAGAGACTAGGCTGCCTCCTCGCTGGCCAGGGCAGCCCAGAAAAAAGGCAGCAGCATGACAGAAACTTATAAATAAAGCCCTAAATCCCTGGGACAGAGCATCTAGGGGGGGAAAAAAAAAAGGTGTTTATGAGTTCTGCTGCAGCAGATTTAAACATACCTGCCCAGCAGCTGTGAATAAACAACGCAGTTCACAGCTCAGCACTTGAGCTCCTATTAAGTGACAGACTGTCTCCTCACACAGCTCCCTGACCCCTGTATATCCAAAGAGTCACCTCATAAAGAAGAGCTCAGACTGACATCGGGCAGGTATCCTTCTGAAACAAAGATAGCAGAAGAAACTGGCAGCAACCCTTACTGTTCTGCAGCCACTGCAGGTGATCCCCAGGCAAGCAGGGCCTGGAGTGGACCTCAGCAGTCCTACAGCAGAGAGGCCTGAGTGTTCGGAGGAAAACTAAGAAACAGAAAGAAATAACTTCATCATCAACAAACTGGACATGTACTCAGAGACCCAATCTGAAAGTCAACAACTACAAAGATGACAGGTGGATAAATCCACAAAGATGGGAAGAAACCAGTGCAAAAAGAATGAAATCACCCAAAACCAGAACACCTCTTCTCCTACAAGGGATCACAACTCCTCAACAGCAAGGAAACAAGGCTGGATGGAGAATGAGTGTGATGAATTGACAGAAACAGGCTTCAGAAGGCGGGTAATAAGAAACTTTGCTGAGCTAAAAGAACATGTTCTAACCCAATGCAAAGAAACTAAGAACCTTGAAAAAAGATTAGACGAAATGCTAATGAGAGTAAGCAGCTTAGAGATGAATGTAAGTGAATTGATGGAGCTGAAAAACACAACACAAGAACTCCACAAAGCATACACAAGTTTCAACAGCCGAATTGACCAAGCAGAAGAAAGGATATCAAACGTCGAAGATCAAATTTATGAAATAAAATGAGAAGGCAAGATTAGAGAACAAACAGTAAAAAGGAAGGAACAAAGTCTCCAAGAAACATGGGACTATGTGAAAAGACCTAATCTATGTTTGATAGGTGTACCTGAATGTGACAGAGAGAATGAATCCAAACTGGAAAATAGTCTTCAGAATATTATCCAGGAAAACTTCCCCAACCTAGCAAGTCATGCCAATATTCAAGTCCAGGAAATACGGAGAACACCACAAAGATATTCAAGAAGAACAACCACAAGTCACATAATCATCAGATTAACCAGGGTTGAAATGAAGGAAAATATGCTAAGGACAGCCAGAGAAAAAGATCAGGTTACCCACAAAGAGAAGCCCATCAGACTCACAGCACATCTATCAGCAGAAAACCTCCAAACCACAAGAGAGTGGGGGCCAATAGTCAACATCCTTAAAGAAAAGAACTTTCAACCCAGAATTTCATATCCAGCCAAACTAAGCTTCATAAGTGAAGGAGAAATAAAATCCTTTACGAACAAGCAATTACCCAGAGATTTCATTACCACCAGGCCTGCTTTACAAGAGCTCCTGAAAGAAGCACTAGACATAGAAAGGAACAACCAGTACCAGCCACTCCAAAATCATACCAAATGGTAAAGAGCATTGACACAATGAAGAAACTGCATCAACTAACAGGCAAAACAGCTACCTAGCATCAAAATAGCAGGATCAAATTCACACATAACAATATTAACCCTAAATGTCAATGGGCTAAATACCCCAATCAAAAGACAGACTGGCAAATTGGATAAAAAGCCAAAACCCATCAGTGTGCTGTATCCAGGAAACCCATTTCACAGGCAAGGATACACAAAGGCTCAAAATAAAGGGATGGAGGAAGATTTACCAAGCAAATGGAGAGCAAAAAAATGAGAGGAGGAGTTGCAATTCTTGTCTCTGATAAGATAGACTTTAAACCGACAAAGATCAAAAGAGACAAAGAAGGACATTACATAATGGTAAAAGGATCAATGCAACAAGAAGAGCTAACGATCCTAAATATATACGCACCCAATACTGGAGCACCCAGATACATAAAGCAAGTTCTCAATGACTTACAAAGAGATGTAGACTCCCACACAATAACAGTGGGAGACTTTAACAGCCCGTTGTCAAGACAGATCAATAAGACAGAAAATCAACAAAGCTTATCCAGGACTTCCACTCAGACCTGGACCAAGCAAATCTAATAGATATGTGCATAACTCTCCACTCTACAGCCACAGAATATACATTCTTCTCAGCGCCACATCACATGTACTCTAAAACTGACCACATAATTGGAAGTAAATCACTCCTTAGCAATGCAAAAGAACGGAAATCATAACAAACATTCTCTCAGACCACAGTGCAATCAAGTTACAACTCAGAATTCAGAAGCCAACTCATAACCACACAGCTTCATGGAAACTGAACAACTGGCTTTTGAATGTTGACTGGATAAACAATGAAATGAAGGCACAAATAAAGATGTTCTTCGAAACCAATGAGAACGAAGACACAACATACCAGAATCTCTGGGACACATTTAAAGCAGTGTCTAGAGGAAAATGTATAGTAATAAATGCCCACATCAGAAGCAAGAAAGGATCTAAAATCGACATCCTATCATCAAAATTGAAAGAGATGGAGGAGCAAGATCAAAAAAACTCAAAACCTAGCAGAAGACAAGAAATAACTAAGATCAGAGCAGAACTCAAGGAGATATAGACAAAAAAAAACCCCTTCAAAAAACAATAAATCCAGGAGCTGGTTTTTCAAAAACATCAACAAAATAGACAGACCACTAGCCAGACTAATAAAAAAGAAAAGAGAGAATAATCAAATAGATGCAATAAAAAACGATAAAGGGGATGTCACCACAGATTCCACAGAAATATAAACCATCATCAGAGATTATTATAAACAACTCTATGCACATAAACTAGTAAACCTGAAAGAAATGGATAAATTCCTGGACACTTGCATCCTCCCAAGCCTAAACCACGAAGTAGTCGAAACCCTGAATAGTTCAATAACAAGGTCTGAAGTTGAGGCAGCAATTAAGAGCCTACCACCCAAAAAAAGCCCAGGTCCAAATGAGTTCACAGCAGAATTCTACCAGACAGACAAAGAGAAGCTGGTACCATTCCTTCTGAAACTATTCCAAACAATCCAAAAAGAGGGAATCCTTCCTCAATCATTTTATGAGACCAACATCATCTTGATACCAAAACCCAGCAGAGACTCAACAAGAAAAGCAAACTTCAGGCCAATATCCATGATGAACATAGATGCAAAAAATCTTCAATAAAATACTGACAAACAGTTTGCAATAGCACATCAAAAAGCTTATCCACCACGATCAAGTAGGCTTCATCCCAGGGATGCAAGGCTGGTTCAACATACACAAGCCTATAAATGTAATTCACCACATAAACAGAACCAAAGATAAAAACCACACGATTATCTCAATTGATGCAGAGAAGGCCTTAGACAAAATTCAACAGCCCTTTATGCTAAAAATCCTCAATAAACTAGATATTGAAGGAATGTATCTCAAAATAATAAAAGCTATTTATGACAAACCAACAGCCAATATCATACTGAAAGGGCAAAAACTGGAAGCATTCCCTTTGAAATCTGGCACTAGACATGGATACCCTGTCTCACCATTCCTACTCAATATAGTATTGGAAGTTCAGGCCAGAGCAATCAGACAAGAAAAAGAAATAAAGGGTATTCAAATAGGAAAGGAGGAAGTCAAATTGTCTCTATTTGCAGATGACATGATTGTATACTTAGAAGACCCCATCGTCTCAGCCCACAATCTCTTGAATCTGATAAGCAAATTCAGCAAAGCCTCAGGATACAAAATCAATGTGCAATAATCACAAGCATTCCGATACACCAATAACAGACTTAAAGAGAACCAAATCAAGAATGAACTGCCATTCACAATTGCTACAAAGAGAATAAAATACCTAGGAATACAACTAACAAAGAACGTAAAGGATCTCTTCAAGGAGAACTAGAAACCACTGCTCAATGAAATAAGAGAAAAAAAACAGATGGAAAAACATTCCATGCTCATGTTTAGGAGGAATCAATATCATGAAGATGACCATACTACCCAGAGTAATTTACAGATTCAATGCTATCTCCATCAAGCTACCAATAACCTTCACAGAACTGGAAAAAAACATCTTAAACTTCATATGGAACCAAAAGAGAGTCCGCATAGTCAAGTCAATTCTAAGAAAAAAGAACAAAGCTGGAGGCATCACACTACCTGACTTCAAACTATACTACAAGGCTACAGTAATCAAACACCATGGTACTGGTACCAAAACAGAGATATAGACCAATGGAACACAACAGAGGCCTCAGAGGCAACACCACACATCTACAACCATCTGATCTTTGACAAACCTGACAAAAACAAGCAATGGGGAAAGGATTCCCTGTTTAATAAATGGTGTTGGGAAAACTGACTAGCCATGTGCAGAAAGCAGAAACTGGACCCCTTCCTGTCACCTTACACTAAAATTAACTGCATATGGATTAAAGACTTAAACATAAAACCTAACACCATAAAAACTCTAGAAGAAAATCTAGACAAAACCATTCAGGACACAGGCGTAGGAAAGGACTTCATGACCAAAACACCAAAAGCATTGGCAACAAACGCCAAAATAGACAAATGGGACCTAATCAAATTCCACAGCTACTGCACAGCAAAAGAAACAGTCATTAGAGTGAATTGGCAACCAACAGAATGGGAAAAACATTTTGCAATCTACCCATCTGACAAAGGGCCGATATCCAGAATCTACAAAGAACTAAAACAGATTTACAAGAAGAAAACAAACAAGCCCATTCAAAAGTGGGCCAAGGATATGAACAGACACTTTACAAAAGAACACATACATGAGGCCAACAAACATGAAAAAATGCTCATCATTACTGGTCATTAGAGAAATACACATCAAAACTACATTGAGATACCCTCTCACTCCAGTTAGAATAGCAATCATTAAAAAATCTGGAGACAACAGATGCTGGAGAGGATGAGGAGAAATAGAAACAGTTTTACACTGTTGGTGGGAGTGTAAATTAGTTCAACCATTGTGGAAATCAGTGTGGCAATTCCTCAAGGACCTAGAAACAGAAATTCCATTTGACCCAGCAATCCCATTACTGGGTATATATTCAAAGTATTATAAATCATTCTACTATAAGGACACATGCACACGAATCTTCATTGCAGCACTGTTTACAATAGCAAAGACATGGAATCAACCCAAATGTCTATTGAGGATAGACGGGACAGGGGAAATGTGGCACATATACACCATGGAATACTATGCAGCCATCAAAAATGATGAATTTATGTCCTTTGTAAGGATATGGATAAACGTGGAAACCATCATTCTCAGCAAACTGACACAAGAACAGAAATTCAAACACCACATGTTCTTACTCATAGGAGGGTGTTGAACAATGAGAACACATGGACACAGGGAAGGGAGCATCACAAACTGGGGTCTGTCTGGGGTGAAATAGGGGAGGGACAGTGGGGGGTGGGGAGTTGGGGAGAGATAGCATGGGGAGAAATGCCAGATATAGGTGATGGGGAGGAAGGCAGCAAATCACACTGCCATGTGTGTACCTATGCAACAATCTTGCATGTTCACATGTAACCCAAAACCTAAAATGCAATTAAAAATAATAATAAGTAAATGCATTTTCAACTTAGTATATTTTCACCTTTTTTTTTTTTTTTTTTTGGAGACACAGGATCTTACTGTGCTGCCCAGGCTGGTCTTGAACTCCTGGGATCAAGCAATCTTCACACCTTGACCTCCCAAAGTGCTGGGATTATAGACATGAGCTAGTGCACTTGGCTGCTATTACACATTTATCGTAGATTTATGGGAATATGACGCCGTCGTGAATCAAGGAACACCTGTAATCATGCTGAAAATGGGGGTGGCTTGTGTTCGGATATGGGGGAGTGTCACGAAATACAAGGGGACCAGGGCCTGCAGGAGGACACGGCAGGCTGCCTCTACCTCAAACCCAGGGCTCCCTCCTCTGTGTCTCCTGCTGCAGGACAGGCCCCAGGCTCACAGCTCTGCAAATCCACACTGCATGCACTGCAGGGCTTCGAAACCACAGCGGGGGGTTGTGGGTGATGTTGGGGCAGGAGGAAGGCAGAGGGGACACATCAGGAATTGCACCTGCAGCCGCATTTGCAGAGCACATTCATTTTCTGTTTTCTTTTCTTTTTTTTTTTTTTTTTTTTTTTGAGACAGTGCTTCACTCTTGTTGCCCAGGCTGGAGTGCAATGGCATAATTTCAGCCCACCACAACCTCAGTCTCCCATGTTCAAGCGATTCTCCTGCATCACCCTCCTGAGTAGCCGGGATTACAGGCATGCACTGGCATGCCTGGCTAATTTTGTATTTTTAGTAGAGACAGGTTTTCACCATGTTGGTCAGGCTGGTCTCAAACTCCCGACCTCAGGTGATCTGCACATCTATGCTCCCAAAGTGCTGGAATTACAGGTGTGAACAATGCTGCCTGGCCAGTTTTTTGTTTTTGTTTTGAGGAGTGTTGTTCCATCACCCAGGCTGGAGTGCAGTGATGCAGTTTTGGCTCACTGCAACCTCCGCCTCCTGGGTTCCCACAATTATCCTGCCTCAGCCTCCCAAGTAGCAGGGATTACAGGCTCCTGCCACCATGCCTGGCTAATTTTTGTATTTTCAGTAGAGACCGGGTTTCACCGTGTTGCCCAGCTGGTCTCAAACTCCTGACCTCAAATGATCCACCTGCCTCAGCCTCCCAAACTGCTGGAATTACAGGCGTTAGGCACCACACCTGGCCCTGGTTTCCCTGTGCTGCCTCCTGGCTCTGTACAGCCTCAGCTTCTCGTCCCCCTACCCCTAGGTGATAGTGAGCAACCCCCAGTCTCTGGGGTTCTAGGCCACCTTCTATGAAAGTGGTTACAAGTTACATGGGAAAACCAAGTACAATCTGGTGAGCTATGTCCCCACCAAACCTCACCGCATGTCCCCTAAGCTCCCCCGTTTTCTTCTTCCCTTACCAGCATAAAGAGCTGAGGAGTTTCCAGAGGACACAACCACTAGCCCCGCCCTGTGATGGAAAGATAATCAGGCAGCCATCACCTACACATCTCAGTTCATTAAAGTGTCACACGGGTCAGGTGTGGCGGCTCACACCTGTAATCCCAGCACTTTGGGAGACTGAGATGGGTGGATCACAAGGTCAAGATTTTGAGACCCACCTGACCAATATGAAGAAACCCCCTCCCGTCTCTACTAAAAATACAAAAATTAGCTGGGTGTGGTGGCTCATGCCTGTAATCCCAGCTACTCATGAGGCAGAGGCAGGAGAATCACTTGAACCCGTGAGGCAGAGGTTGCAGTGAGCTGAGATCGTGCCACTGCACTCCAGCTTGAGTGATAGAGTGAGATCCCATTTCAAAAACTAAATAAATAAATACATACATACATACATGAAGTATCACACGGGAGATTCCTGGATGGCATGACAGGGAGGACCCTAACCCAGCCGGGGGCAGGGCTGGAGATCTGAGTTAGCTGAGTAAACTGAGGCATGAGGATTCAGTGGGGGCAATTTCCACAGGGCAGTGGCCTTACGAGGTGCAAGTAAGCAACAGCAAACTTCTTTGACCAGGCTCATCACATCACATCACATGCAGGTGAGTGAGGAAAACAATCACTCCTTACTGTGGGTCCCCAGAACTCAGGGAGCAAGGCAATGGGGGCCGTCATACTGGGGCCATTGAGCTTCCAGAAACCTTCCACAGGCATTGGGATTAGAAAAGAGCAGGGCTTGGCTGAGCTCAGTGGCTCATACCCGGAATTCCAGAACATTGGGAGGCCGAGGTGGGAGGATCCCCTAGGGTCGGGAGTTGGAGACCAGCCTGGCCAACGTGGTCAAACCCCAGCTCTACAAAAATACAAAAATGAGCCAGGTGTGGTAGCACTAACCTGTAGTCCCAGATACTGAGTAGGATGAGGCAGGAGAATCGCTTGTCCCAGGAGGCGGAGGTTGCAGGGAGCTGAGAGTACACCACTGCACTCCAGCCTGGGCAACAGAGCAAGACCCTTCTTGAAAAAATAAATACATACAAATAAAGAGAAATAACAAAGGCCGGGCGCGGTGGCTCACGCCTGTAATCCCAGCACTTTGGGAGGCCGAGGCGGGTGGATCACGAGGTCAAGAGATCGAGACCATCCTGGTCAACATGGTGAAACCCCGTCTCTACTAAAAATACAAAAAATTAGCTGGGCACGGTGGCACGTGCCTGTAGTCCCAGCTACTCGGGAGGCTGAGGCCGGAGAATTGCTTGAACCCAGGAGACGGAGGTTGCAGTGAGCCGAGATCGCGCCATTGCACTCCAGCCTGGGTAACAAGAGCGAAACTCCGTCTCAAAAAAAAAAAAAAAAGAGAAATAACAACGGAAGTGAGAATATATTGTGAGTGACTTTAATAAGTAAGGACTGAACACGTTCTCAGCTGCTGATAGCATTACTACCAACCAGATCAGTGATGATTTTCCTGGCCAGGAAGGCCTGCTCTTGTCCCCCGGGGTTCACCTTTCTGCACACCAGGCCACTGATGGCCGACTGCAACCTTATCTGCAGCACGTTGAGCCAGTACATGTTGTGCTGTTCAAACAGCGCTTGCAGGCAGGCCAAGAGAAACATCAGCACGGCAAGGAGGCTTGCAATCACCCATGAACTCCAGGAAAAGGCTTACAGAGGAAGGAGGGAGAAGGTCCAGCTGGTGGGAGGAGGTGCCCATGTGTGTTGCCTTTGCCCAAACGAGGCCAGGTGTGGAGGATCAGTCGGTATGGTTGATTTTTTCATAATCATGATCTCGGTTATTTCCCACACTGTCCAAGCTTCTTTTCAATCTGACTGCAGCTCCTCAAGATCAAGAGATGGTGTTTTGTCCCTTTTTATGGGCTAAATTGTGTCCTCACAAAATTTGTATGTCAAAGCCCCAACCCCCAGTACTTTAATGTGACTGTATTTGGAAATAGGGCCTTTAAAGAGGCAATAAAGTTAAAATGAGGTCATTAGGCTGGGCCCTCCTCCAGTCTGACTGGGGTCCTTATAAGAGGAGAAAATGTAGACACACAGGGAGACACCAGGGTGCACACAGAGGAAAGACCACATGAGGACACAGGGAGGAGGTAGCCAACTGCACACCAAGGGCAGAGGCCTCAGATGGAACCAACATGCAGATACCTGATCTGGAACTTCCAGCCTCCAGGATCATGAGAAAAATACATTTCTGTTGTTGAAGCTACTCAGTCTGGGATGCTCTGTTTTGGCAGCTGAGCAGACACCACTTGAATCTGGGCTGACCACAAAACCACCTTTGACCAACAGAGTAGAGTGGAGGTAAAGCTATGCCGGCTCTGAGCCTCAAGAGAAAATGTGGCTTTTGGCCTATTGCTTAGAACCCTCCCAAGCAGCCACATGAACAAGTCTGAGCTAGCTTTTTGGAGGATGGGAACCCACATGGAACAGAAAGCCATCCCAGCTTCAGACATACAACTGCAAGCACATAAGAAAACCCAGCCAAGAAAAGAACCACCACCTAGCTGATCCCAGCTCATGTTACTGACCCACATTACCATGAGCTAAATAAATGAATGCTTGTAATTTTAAGCCACTCACTTTTGGGACATTTTACAGGAAAATCTAATTACTGCAGTCAGATAAGAGCTTCCTTACTTGCCCTTCTGGGGGACAGTCACTTTCTCATTAATCACTTCCCTTCCTCAGTATCCTTCTCACCCACCCTCCAGTGTCCCAAGCACCAGATTTATAGGCAGAGGCAGGAGAGCTGAAGCCCCCTGACCCTGGAGAGATGCCATTAAGAGACCACAAGCCTTAGCAGAGCACCTGAAGTCTGGACTCACCTAAGCAGCTTGGGGACAGTGAACCTGAAGACATCACTGATGAAGAGGCTGTGGGTCCCAGGAGGAAGGCAGAATGGAACACCTGCCAGATGGCCCTCAGCAGTGGGCCCCACTGGCTCCCTTCTTGCCACAGGAAGGGCTCAGTCTCTGGAGCCTCCATGCAACTGCCCCCTTTCCTTTTGAACACTATAACCTTGGTGAGTCTTAGAAGGAAGTGAGAGGTTGGCTCTGGGTCCATTTTATACTCTCAGCCAGCAGCCCCAGGACCAGGCATTAAAAGCTTGTTTTCCTAACAATGGGCGTGGGTGGGTGTGGACCCAGCGTGACTCCCTCACCTGTTCCTCCTTATCACCCTGAGTACCCATTTAAGAGGCAGTCACAGGAGTTGTGGGGGGAAGGGCAGCAGGGCAGTCCTGAGGCCTCTTAGATGGCCATGGGAAAGCATACATGTTGAGTACCTACTACATGCCAGGCAATCCCCAGTCATCCTAAGACCCCCAGCAAGACAAATGTTCCCATTTCACAGACGAGAAAACTGAGGCTCAGAGAAGCGAACTTGTCCAAGGGCACACAGCTGAGAAGTAACAGCTGGGATTCAATTCCATGTCTCAGCCTCCAGAGCCCATGCACTTTTTTCTTTTCTTTTTTGAGACCAAGTCTCACTCTGTCACCAGGCTGCAGTGCAGTGGTGTGATCTTGGCTCACTACAACCTCTGCTTCCTGGATTCAAGTGATTCTCCCACCTCAGCCTCCTGAGTAGCTGGGATTACAGGCAAATGCCACCTCACCTAGCTTATTTTTGTATGTTTAGGAGATGGGGTTTCACCATGATGGCCAGGCTGGTTTTGGACTCCTACCTCAGGTGATCCACCCACCTCAGCCTCCCAAAGTGCTGGGATTACAGGCGTGAGCCACCGCACCTGGCCTCCCACGTACTTTTCAATCTATCGTGTTGTCAACCTGGAGGAAGAACAGCACCCCCTCTTCCGCACGCACAACCAGCCAGCCCTTAGGTGGTTTTGAACCCATGGAGAATCACAGCTGATGTGCATGGGGCCTGGTGCTCTGGCTCTGGGTGAAAGCACAGACGGATGCTCAGGCTGCCTCAAACTCAAAAGATCCCCAGCCTTTGACATAACCAGGCGCCACAGAGAAAGCTAAAGTGAGGAAGGGAGAGGAGATGGTAGGGGGAGGCCCAAGGGCCCCTCCAGGGCATGTCAGAAGCCCAGGGCCATAAAGGAGAGGCTGGGGCGATGCAACTGCTGACAGCCGGTTGCTGGGTGGTCTTGGATAGGTAGACTGCTCCCCTCTCTGTGTGTGAGAGGATGGGTGTGGTCCCCCCTCTGAGTCCCTTCTGTGCCTCTGACAATCTGTAAGGTTATCAGTAATTGCTTGCTTGCTTGCTGTTTTGAGATGAAGTTTCACTCTAGCTGCCCAGGATGGAGTGCAGTGGCATGATCTCAGCTCACTACAACCTCCATCTCCCAGGTTCAGTGATTCTCCTGCCTCAGCCTCCAGAGCAGCTGGGACACACCATCATGCTCAACCAATTTTTTGTCTTTAGTAGTGATGGGGATTCACCACGTTGGTCAGGCTGGTCTTAAACTCCTGACCTCAGGTGGTCCATCTGCCTCGGCCTCCCAAAGTGCTAGGATTACAGGTGTGAGCCAACATCCCTGGCCACTTATTAGTAATTTCAATCCTCATTACAACTCTGTGACTCAGGGCCACATGGAGACATCGGCTTTTTACATGAAGGAGCTCACTGGCTTCCCTGGACCCCCTTGCCAGGTAGGTACAATTAGACTCTCCATTTTACAGAAGGGGAAGAAAGCTGAGGCCCTGAGAGGTGGCGATAGCAGCCCGAGGTCACACAGCAACGGCAGAGCAGGGATTGGAGCCTAGATCTTGACTTATGGTTCCTAGAGTGTTTCTTGTGCACTAAGGACGCCCAACCCCACCATAATAATAATAAAAAAGAAAAACAAGTATAACAAAAATCCCCTTGTGAGCTCAGGTGGCAAGACCCTTCCAGGTCATGGTCTTTGTCTCACATTGCTGGCCTTATCTGGTGTTTCGTTTGGCATCTATGGAGGGTTGTGGCTCAGTTCTGTTATTGAGTGGGCATGGCCTGCTGCTCACAGGTATTTTGGCATTTGAGTCTCAAAGCCAAGAAGATGCCCCTTCCACGCAGAGAGCATCCCTGACCACCCTTCCTGTCTGACCCCATCATTTCATTTACTGCCTTCACAGCCTTGCCCATGGCGCCAACCCTCTCTTTGTCTTGTTAGAACCCCAGGTGGGTAGACTTTGCCTGAGTTTTCTACCAAGATGTCCCTAGTATCGAGTCCAGCTCCTGCACACAGTAAGAGCTCAATAAACACCTGTCAAATGAATGGGAAAAGCAGACTAAGTGATATGTGTAAAAAGGCCTAACAAGAGTGCCCAGCACATATTGTTATAAACATTTACAGAAGGAAGGATGGAGCCTGGCTGGGTGGACAGGACTTGGCTTTGGAGCCAGGAGACTATGGTTCCAATGCCTGCTCTGTCTCCTCTCCTCTGAGCCTTAGTGTTTCCATCTGTAAAATAGGATCAGGGAAGAGTTGACAGGGAAGTTTTCTTTCTGGCTGGACATTTTACTCAGTTCTGTTCTAGCTGTTTTCCCGGAGAGTCACTATGTTCAGCCGGCAGGCTCCATAGCAGGCCTTTTCCTCTTTATTCTGGAGGTCTCACCTCCCATAAAGAATGAGGTCCAGATTGCTGTCTGATGCCTGGTCTCTGGCCTGAAGGCCATTTAGTGCAGGACTCCCAAATGACTGTGGGGCAAGGCAAGGGGTATGCATTAGTGACATGGGCAAGGTGTGAGTTGGGGGATACAAAAGGGAGTGAAGGAGGCTGGGTGTGGTGGCTCACACCTGTAATCCAGCACTTTGGGAGGCCAAGGTGGGCAGATAACTTTAGATCAGGAGTTCAACACCAGCCTGATAACCTGGGCAACAAGGAGAAACCCAGCATCTAATAAAAAATACAAAAATTAGCTGGATCTGGTGGTGGGCGCTTGTGGTCCCAGCTACTTGGGAGGCTAAGGAAGGAGAATCATTTGAACCTGGGAGGTGGAGCTTGCAATGAGGCAAGATGGTGCCACTGCACTCCAGCCTGGGTGACAGAAGCAGAGAGGAGGGAGAGAGGGAGGTAGGGAGGGAGGGGCGAGGGGGGAGGGATGGAGGAAAAAAACAGAGAAAGAAAGGAGAAGAGAAAGGAGGAGAGAAAGAAACAGAGAGAGAAGACGGATCCAAGATGGCCGATTAGGAGCAGCTCAGGATTGCAGCTCCCAGTGAAAGCACGGAGGGTGAGTGGACGCTGCATTTACAGATGGATTTTTATTGCCCACAGACCAGGAGATTCCCAGGCGGAGGAGACCCATGGTTCGCCTGCACAGCTGTTTTGGCCGGGGCCCTGGCACAGGGGGTCTCTGCACAAAATACACGGGTCCAGGCACCATTTTAGCTAGTGACTGGAGTTCCTGGCAGGCAGAGTTGTCCATTCAACTGACAAAAAAGGGGACTGAAACAGGGAGCCAAGCCGGGAGGTTCCCAGACAAAAAAAAGTGCCACGAATCTCAGCGTGGCTATTTCAGCCGGCGCAGTGGCTCACCACATGGGAAATCACACAGATCCTGGTGCCTTTTCAAAAAGTGACTGGAACACCTGGGAGACACAGTCACCTGTTCAACTGACAAAAATAAAAAGGGGGTCTGAGGCAGGGAGCCAGGTGATCAGGCTTGGCTGGTCTCACCCTGACAAAAAAACAGCAATCTGAAATGCTCTGGACTGAGTTTCACAGCAAGCATAGCTCAACCCGGGATGGTCCAGCTATGTGGGGGAACAGCGTCTGCCATTACTGAGGCAGTCCACCATAGTCCGCCATTGCTGACACAGTCCACCATTGCTGAGGCAGCCCGCCATTACAGAGAGAGTCTGCCATTACAGAGGTTGGCCACCATTGCTGAGGCAGTTTTAACTATACCCGTATAAACAGGACTTCAGGGAAGTTCACAAGGCAGCTGGGTGGAGCTGACAGGAGCTCAGCACAGCCTCTGTAGGCAGACAGTGACTAGGCTGCCTCCTCGCTGGCGAGAGCAGCCCTGAAAAAAGGCAGCAGCATGACAGAAACTTATAAAGCCCTAACTCCCTGGGACAGAGAACCTGGGGAAAAAAGAAGTGTTTATGGGTTCTGCTGCAGCAGACTTAAACGTACCTGCCCAGCAGCTGTGAATCAACAATGGAGCTCACAGCTCAGCACTTGAGCTCCTATAAAGGACAGACATTTTCCTCAAGCAGCTCCCTGACGGCTGTATATACAAAGAGTCACCTCATAAAGGAGAGCTCAGACTGACATCTGGCAGGTATCCTTCTGGGATAAAGATAGCAGAAGAAACTGGCAGCAACCCTTACTATTCTACAGCCACTGCAGGTGATCCCCAGGCAAGCAGGGCCTGGAATGGACCTCAGCAGTCCTACAGCAGAGGGGCCTGAATGTTAGAATGAAAACTAAGAAACAGAAAGAAATAACCTCATCACCAACAAACTGGACATCTACTCAGAGACCCAATCTGAAAGTCAACAACTGCAAAGATGACAGGTGGTTAAATCCACAAAGATGGGAAGAAACCATGGAAAAAGGATGAAAACACCCTAAACCAGAACACCTCTCCTCCTACAAAGGATCACAACTCCTCACCAGCAAGGAAACAAGGATGGATGGAGAATGAGTGTGATGAATTGACAGAAACAGGCTTCAGAAGGTGGGTAATAAGAAACTTTGCTGAGCTAAAAGAACATGTTCTAACCCAATGCAAAGAAACTAAGAACCTTGAAAAAAGATTTGACGAAATGCTAATGAGAATAAACAACTTAGAGATCAATAAAAGTGAATTGATGGAGCTGAAAAACACAACACAAGAACTTCACAAAGCATAAAAAAGTTTCAACACCCAAGTTGACCAAGAAGAAGAAAGGATATCAGAGGTTGAAGGTCAACTCAATGAAATAAAACAAGGCAGCAAGATTAGAGAAAAAAGCGTAAAAAGGAATGAACAAAGTCTCCAAGAAGTATGGGACTATGTCAAAAGACTTAATCTACGTTTGATAGGTGTACCTGAATGTGACAGAGAGAATGAATGCATCCAAGCTGGAAAATACTCTTCAGAATGTTATCCAGGAAAATGCCTAGCAAGGCAGGCCACTATTCAAGTCCAGGAAATACAGAGACCACCACAAAGATATTCCTCAAGAAGAACAACCCCAAGGTACAAAATCATCAGATTCACCAGGGTTGAAATGAAGGAAAATATGCTAAGGGCAGCCAGACAAAAAGGTCAGTTTACCCACAAAGGGAAGCCCATCAGACTCATAGCAGATCTCTCAGAAGAAACCCTACAAGCCTCAAGAGAGTGGGGGCCAATATTCAACATCCTTAAAGAAAAGAACTTTCAACCCAGAATTTCATATCCAACCAAACTAAGCTTCATAAGTGAAGGAGAAATAAAATTCTTTACGAACAAGCAATTACCCAGAGATTTCATCACCACCAGGCCTGCTTTACAAGAGCTCCTGAAAGAAGCACTAGACATAGAAAGGAACAACCAGTACCAGCCACTCCAAAATTATACCAAATGGTAAAGAGCATTGACACAATGAAGAAACTGTATCAACTAACAGGCAAAACAGCCAGCTAACATCAAAATGGCAGGATCAAATTCACACATAACAATATTAACCCTAAATGTAAATGGTCTAAAAGCCCCATTCAAAAGACACAGACTGGCAAATTGGATACAAAGCCAAACCCATCGGTGTACTGTATCCAGGAAACCCATCTCACAGGCAAGGATACATAAAGGCTCAAAATAAAGGGATGGAGGAAGATTTACCAAGCAAATGGAGAGCAAAAAAAAAAAGCAGGAGTTGCCATTCTCATCTCTGATAAAATAGACTTTAAACCAACGAAGATCAAAAGAGACAAAGAAGGACATTACATAATGGTAAAAGGATCAATACAATAAGAAGAGCTAACGATCCTAAATATATACGCACCCAATACTGGAGCACCCAGATACATAAAGCAAGTTCTTAATGACTTACAAAGAGACATAGACTCCCACACAATAATAGTGAGAGACTTGAACACCCCATTGTCAATATTACACAGATCAACAAGACAGAAAATTAACAAGGATATCCAGGACCTGAACTCAGACCTGGACCAAGCAAACCTAATAGACATTTACAGAACTCTCCACCCCAAATCCACAAAATATACATTCTTCTCAGCACCACATCACACCTACTCTAAAATTGACCATATAATTGGAAGTAAATCACTCCTCAGCAAATGCAAAAGAACGGAAATCATAACAAACATTCTCTCCGACCACAGTGCAATCAAGTTAGAACTCAGAATTCAGAAACCAACTCAGAACCACACAGCTTCATGGAAACTGAACAACTGGCTCTTGAATGTTGACTGGATAAACAATGAAATGAAGGCAGAAATAAAGATGTTCTTCAAAACCAACGAGAACAAAGACACAATGTACCAGAATCTCTGGGACACATTTAAAGCAGTGTCTAGAGGAAAATATACAGCAACAAATGCCCACAAGAGAAGCAAGGAAATATCTAAAATCGACACCCTATCATCAAAATTGAAAGTGCTAGAGGAACAAGATGAAGAAAACTCAAAACCTAGCAGAAGACAAGAAATAACTAACATCAGAGCAGAGCTGAAGGAGATAGAGACAGAAAAAACCCTTCAAAAAAAAAAAATCAATAAATCCAGGAGCTGGTTTTTTGAAGAGAACAACAAAATAGACAGACCACTAGCCAGATTAATAAAAAAGAAAGCACAGAATAATCACATAGATGCAATAAAAAACGATAAAGGGGATATCACCAGATTCCACAGAAATACAAACCATCATCAGAGATTATTATAAACAACTCTATGCACATAAACTAGTAAACCTGAAAGAAATGGATAAATTCCTGGACACTTGTATCCTCCCAAGCCTAAGCCAGGAAGAAGTTGAAACGCTGAATAGACCAATAACAAGAGCAGAATTTGAGTCAGCAATTAAGAGCCTTCCACCCAAAAAAAACCCAGGTCCAGATGGGTTCACAGCCGAATTCTACCAGACATACAAAGAGGAGCTGGTACCATTCCTTCTGAAACTATTTCAAACAATCCAAAAAGAGGGAATCCTTCCCCAGTCATTTTATGAGACCAACATCATCCTGATACCAAAACCCAGCAGAGACTCAACAAGAAAAGAAAACTTCAGGCCAATATCCATGATGAAGACAGATGTAAAAATCTTGAATAAAATACTGGCAAACCGACTGCAACAGCACATCAAAAAGCTTATCCACCATGATCAAGTAGGCTTCATCCTGGGGTTGCAAGTCTGGTTCAACATACACAAATCTATAAATGTAATTCACCACATAAACAGAATCAAAGACAAAAACCACATGATAATCTCAATTGATGCAGAGAAGGCCTTTGACAAAATTCAACAGCCTTTATGCTAAAAACCCTCAATAAACTAGGTACTGATGGAACATATCTCAAAATAATAAAAGCTATTTATCGGCCGGGCGCGATGGCTCACACCTGTAATCCCAGCACTTTGGGAGGCCAAGGCATGTGGATCACAAGGTCAAGAGATCGAGACCATCCTGGTCAACATGGTGAAACCCCGTCTCTACTAAAAATACAAAAATTAGCTGGGCATGGTGGCCCGTACCTGTAGTCCCAGCTACTTGGGAGGCTGAAGCAGGAGAATTGCTTGAACCCAGGAGGCAGAGGTTGCGGTGAACTGAGTTCGTGCCATTGCACTGCAGCCTGGGTAACAAGAGCGAAACTCCGTCTCAAAAAAAAAAAAAAAAAAAAAAAAAAAACTATTTATGACAAACCAACAGCTAATATCATACTGTATGGGCAAAAACTGGAAGCATTCCCTTTGAAATCTGGCACTAGACAAGGATGTCTTCTCTCACCACTCCTATTCAATATAGTATTGGAAGTTCCAGCCAGAGCGATCAGGCAAGAAAAAGAAATAAAGGATATTCAAGTAGGAAAGGCAGAAATGAAATTGTCTCTATTTGCATATGACATGATTGTATATAGTAGACCCCATCACCTCAGCCTAAAATCTCCTGAAACTGATAAGCAACTTCAGCAAAGTCTCAGGATACAAAATCAATGTGCAAAAATCACAAGCATTCCTATACACCAATAACAGACTTAAAGACAGCCAAATCAAGAATGAACTGCCATTCACAATTGCTACAAAGAGAACAAAATACCTAGGAATATAACTAACAAGGAACGTAAAGGACCTCTTCAAGGAGAACTACAAACCACTGCTCAATGAAATAAGAGAGGACACAAACAGATGGAGAAACATTCCATGCTCATGGTTAGGAAGAATCAGTATCGTGAAAATGGCCATACTGCCCAAAGTAATTTACAGATTCAACGCTATCACCATCAAGCTACCAATGACCTTCTTCACAGAATTGGAAAAAAACTACCTTAAACTTCATATGGAACCAAAAGAGAGCCCACATAGCCAATTCTAAGCAAAAAGAACAAAGCTGGAGGCATCACACTACCGGACTTCAAACTATATTACAAGGCTACAGTAACCAAAACACCATGGTATTGGTACCAAAACAGAGATATAGACCAATGGAACACAACAGAGGCCTCGGAGACAACATCACACATCTAAAACCATCTGATTTTTGACAAACCTGACAAAAACAAGCAATGGGGAAAGGATTCCGTTCAACAAATGGTGTTGGGAAAACTGGCTAGCCACGTGCAGAAAGCAGAAACTGGACCCCTTCCTGTCACCTTACACTAAAATTAACTCCAGATGGATTAAAGACTTAAACATAAGACCGAACACCATAAAAACCCCAGAAGAAAATCTAGGCAAAACCATTGAGGACATAGGCATAGGCAAGGACTTCATGACCAAAACACCAAAAGCATTGGCAACAAAAGCCAAAATAGACAAATGGGACCTAATCAAACTCCACAGTTGCTGCACAGCAAAAGAAACAGTCATTAGAATGAATTGGCAACCAACAGAATGAGAAAAAATTTTTGCAATCTACCCATCTGACAAAGGGCTGATATCCAGAATCCACAAAAAACTAAAACAGATTTACAAAAAAAAACAAACAAGCCCATTCAAAAATAGGTGAAGGATATGAACAGACACTTTACAAAAGAACACATACATGAGGCCAACAAAAATATGAAAAAATGCTCATCATTACTGGTCATTAGAGAAATGCAAATCAAAACTACATTGAGATACCATCTCACACCAGTTAGAATGGTGATCATTAAAAAATCTAGAGACAACAGATACTGGAGAGGATATGGAGAATTAGGAACACTTTTACACTGTTGGTGGGAGTGTAAATTAGTTCAACCATTGTGGAAGACAGTGTGGTGATTCCTCAAGGACCTAGAAACAGAAATTCCATTTGACCCAGCAATCCCATTACTGGGTATATATCCAAAGGGTTATAAATCATTCTACTATAAGGACACATGCACACGAATGTTCAGTGCAGCATGGTTTACAATAGCAAAGACTTGGAACCAACCCAAATGCCCATTGATGATAGACTGGACAGGGAAAATGTAGCACATGCACACCATGGAATACTATGTAGCCATAGAAAACAACGAGTTTGTGTCCTTTGTAGGGACATGAATGAACCTGGAAACCATCATTCTCAGCAAACTGACACAAGAACAGAAAATCAAATACTCACTCATAGGTGGGTGTTGAACAGTGAGAACACATGGACACAGGGAGGGGAGCGGTCTGTCGGGAGGATATAGGGGAAGGACAGTGTGGGGTGGGGAGTTGAGGAGAGATAGCATGCGGAGAAATGCCAGATATAGGTGATGTGCAGGAAGGCAGCAAATCACACTGCCATGTGTGTACCTATGCAACAATCTTGCATGTTCTTCACATGTACCCCAAAACCTAAAATGCAGTAAAAAAATTTAAAAAAAAATTTTTTTTTAGTGACCCACCTATATAATGTGTAGAAGAGGTATCCTTCAAATACAAAAACAAAAATACAGCTAAGATGAAAACAACAGGATGAAAAAAGATATCTATGAAAACATTAGTTATAAGAAAGCTCTATTAACATTACATAAACAGATAAGTAATATGTGGGCTTCCTACTTCTTTGATGAAACTATTAAAAACTGAGAATATGAGGTTGGTGCCGTGGCTCAGGCCTGTAATCCCAGCACTCTGGGACGCTGAGGTGGGCAGATCACCTGAGGTCAGGAGTTCTAGACCAGCCTGGCCAACATGGTGAAACCGTGTCTGTACTAAAAATACAAAAATTAGGCAGGCACGATGGTGGGTGCCTTTAACCCCAGCTACTCGAAAGCCTGACGTGGGAGAATGGCTTGAATCTGGGAGGTGCATGTTTCAGTGAACCGAGATTATGCCATATACTCCAGCCTGGGTGACAGAGCGAGACACCGTCTCAAAAACAAACAAACAAACAAACACCAAAAATGGTACACTTTAAATTGCTGCATTTTGTGGTATTGAATTACATGTCAACTTCTTAAACGACTGGTAGAAGGAAGGCACTGCAAATCATATTTTGGTTTTGTAATTAAACAAGAGATTTATTCCTCTTTCCCCAAAAAAGGTCCTCTTTCAGTTTCTGCAAACTTCCTCCTTCCCTCCTCTATCCATCTACCCAGAGGAACTTTTATCTGTTCCCACCCAACCAGATTAGAAGCCTTTGTTTGTCTTTTAATTTGAGGCCTGGTAGGTAAATTAGAGGTCCCAAGTCAAGAAAGAGAGGCATCCCAGAGCCCTGTTCCATCTGAGCCTCCCACACCCCATGACTCACTTTACCCAGTAACACATTTCCCTTCTGGTTTACCATCTGGAATAAAGGACAAACTTATTTTTCTTATTCACCAATAATTTATATAAATCTAAAAGTGCAAACAAGGGTGCCCTTAGCAACCTGATCTCATTCTCTTCAAATATCAATTGCTCTCCAGTAAAGGGATTGTCTTTCCAGACAACATAAATTCACTTTGAAATCTCACTTAAAACAGAAAAGTTAATGTCTTCAAAGATTTGCTGTGGGCAAAGCATTTGCAGTAATGTATGGGGCTGAAAGTCAAAGGCAAAGAAGACAAGGCATACATTCTTTTGCCCTCATTTCCTTTGTCCTTGTATGCCCATGGTTAGTGATTAGTAAGGTCACCTGGCAGTGACAAAAGTCTACTTTTGAAGCCTTTTTTAATTTGTTTTGGAGAAGAGTCTTGTTCTGTGGCCCAGGCAGAAGTGCAGTGGCACAATCTCAGCTCACTGTAATCTCCATCTCATGGGTTCAAGAGATTCTCCTGCTTCAGGCTCCTGAGTAGCTGGGATTACAGACACCCATCACCATGCCTGGCTAATTTGTGTGTTTTTAGTACAGGTGGGGGTTTCAACATGTTGTCCAAACTCGTCTCAAACTCTCACAGGAGAATCACCATGTGATCTGCCCACCTCAACCTCCCAAAGTGCTGGGATTACAGGCCTGAGCCACCTCGCCTGGCCAGGTCAATTTTCTCTAATGGAAGTAACAAAACAGGTATAATTCAAAAATCACAGATATATCAAAAATTTTAAAACAGTTCTGGAGCCCAGGGGCAGTAGCTCATGAGTGTAATCCCAACAACTTGAGACCAAGAGTTTGAGACCATCCTGGCCAATACAGCGAGAACTCGTATCTATAAAACATTTTTTAATGATACTGGAAAATGCTAAGTTGGGTAGTGAGAGTTTCAAAGCATCATTGCCTGGCCTTCTGGGTTTTGCTCTGAACCTTGTGACAGATGATTAAGTCATGTGTCCAAGCTCAGGGACTTCCTGTTGTACAGAGATGATGCTCCCTTGAGCACCGCACTCCAATCCCCCTCCCTTCAACTTGTCCCAGTGTATCATATTCAGCCCAGACCAGGGTAAGCTCCGCTCATGTCATCAGCCCTGTCCAGGCCAACAGCCTAGAAAAGATCTCCATCAACCCTCCCAAAGGACAGGGTGACTCAGGTCACCCACATGGTGTAGGTCAGCTGCCTGCCTTGCACTCTATCCAGACCTGGGCCAGTGTACAAACTACACAGCCAGGGCCCTGTGCTCAGAAGGGTCTCTAATGCTTGCCGGAATGCTCTGCTGCTTGAATCTTTTTTTTTTTTTTTTCTTTTTTTTTGAGACACAGTCTCGCACTATCGCCCAGGTTGGAATGCAATGGCATGATCTTGGCTCACTGCAACCTCCATCTCCCGGGTTCAAGTGATTCTTCTGCCTCAGCCTCATGAGTAGCTGGAATTACAGGTGCCCACCACTGTGCCCAGCTAAGTTTTAAATTTTTAGTAGAGACTGGGTTTCACCATGTTGGCCAGGCTGGTCTCGAACTCCTGACCTCGTGATCCACCTGCCTTGGCCTCCCAAAGTGCTGGGATTACAGACGTGAGCCACTGCACCCAGCCCACTTGAATCTTAATTTCTGATAATTATTGATTTTTATTTTGTGCTGATCCCTGCAAATTAAGTGGCAGTTCCTACTTTAGGGCCACTTAATGAAGATTCTTGGGTGGCTGGAGTAGGTCAGGATTTAAAGTAAGGGGCTGGCCAGGCACAGAGCCTCTCCAACAGGGAGACCTTTCCCTTGCTCTAAAGTAACCCTCTCAGAGCCATTTCCTAATGGAGCCTGAAGCAGCCTGGTGACCTGCCCTCAACTGTTTTAATTACTGGCTGTCCCCCTCTTCAAGAGCAGGCGCATTTCACATTAAGTGCATAATTAATACTAACAAGAGGGGCTGTGCCCATGGGCTGGGGTCCTGTCATGGGCATTCTGTGTTCACGGTCCCTGGGAGGCATAGAACCCAGATCTGTCCTTAGAGTATGACAATAGATCACTCTAGTGGCCTGTCCTGAGCAGGACAATACCCAGCAACCCTTTTGGTCAATGCTGGAACATCTCCCAGGCATGAGCAATGGTGGCATTGGTAGGATAGTTGGCAGCATTTGGCAGTGGGCCAGCTGTGTCTCAGTGGCTCTGGTGGTTCAAACCCGCAACCCAGCCAACTTACCCTGGGTTCCAACCAGCCTGGCTAACTGGGAACAGCCATTCCCAGCTGCACTCAGGCATCTGAAAGACGCTTCCTTTCCCTCGAAGCCTCTTGCAGGGTTTCAGGAAGGAAGTGGAAACAGTAAGGGGAAACCACAAACCCATATAACTCTAGCTGGGTGTGGTGGTGCGTGCCTGTAGTGCCAGCTACTTGGGAAGCTGAGGTAGGACAATTGCTTTAACCTGGAAAGCAGAAGTTGCAGTGAGCCGGGATTGTGTCATTCCACTCCAGCCTGGCAATAGAGCAAGACTCCATCTCAAAAAAAAAAAAAAAAAAAAAAAAAAAATTCCCACTGACATTTATTTCTCATGCCAAGTCGGGGCCTGCTGCCAAACTGGGGAGATCAAGATCCCAGAGCCAACGTGCTCACTCTCCTTAAAGGGCTGTGATACCAGCCAGAGAGGTGGAGAATGTGGTAAAGGCAGGGAAAACACTATCTCATACTTAGGAAGACAGAAGAGGTCTTGCAATGGGCAGGGCAGCCCTGGGAGGAGGTGACTCATATAGCAGGAATAAATATTACAGCAAGTGCATCAACACATGGGAAGAATTTAACAAGGCTGTTCTTTTTTTGTGATGAAGTCTTGCTTTGTCACCCAGGCTGAAGGGCAGTGGTGTGATATTGGCTCACTGCAACCTCTGCCTCCTAGGTTAAGCAATTCTCCTTCCTCAGCCTCCTAAGTAGACAGGCATGCCCCACCATGCCTGGCTAATTTTTTGTGTCTTTAGTAGAGACAGGATTTCTCCATGTTGGTCAGGCTGGTCTCGAACTCCTGACCTCAGGTGATCCACTTGCCTTGGCCTCCCAAAGTGCTGGGATTATAGGTGTGAGCCACTGCACCTGGCCAACACATTTAAGCTCCTAAATTTGTGGCAATTCATTACAAGCATTACCAGCTCTGACCAGAGGTCTCGAGCACCAATCCAAGCTGTCATACCTATGGAAAATGCCAAGTCCTCACAGCTTCTCCAGGCCTCCAAGAGACCTCCTGTGGTTCCATCAGGCTCCTAAAGGTCCCTTAGGGAACTGTCACTACTCTCGGCAGCAGCCACATGAGCAGTGAGAAGAGGAGTGGCTGTGGAATTTGAAGCTTCTAAGTCCTGGCCCTCCAGAGCCTCTGGTGTCTTACCCAGGTGTGCTATTAACGTGATATATCACTTGACGTTAACCTTGACTGGCTGACTGAGGCAGTCTGTCAGGTTTTGCCACTGTAAAGTTTCTTTTTTATCCCCCTTCCATTCTGGAAGGAAGTCACTGTGCACAGCCCACACTGATGGAGGAGGCATCCTAAACTTTTATTTGCTGAGTTTGGCAACTCTGCCAGTCACACCAGCACGTTCCAAGTACTCCATAGATCCATGAGGCTGCTGACAATCACATTAGACAGCACAGCTTTCCTCTAGAACGTCAGGGAAAAGCAAGTACCCGCACATCAGTCACTCAGGTACCACTGTACTATTGTTTACTTAAGAGTTCTGTAAAAGGGCTCACGTTTTAGTTTTAGGGTTTTTTGTTTGTTTGTTTGTTTGTTTTTGAGATGGAATCTCACTCTGACACCCAGGCTGGAGTGCAATGGAGTGATCTCAGCTCACTGCAACCTATGCTTTCTGTGTTCAAGCAACTCTCCTGCCTCAGCTTCCTGAGTAGCTGGGATTATAGGCACACACCACCACATCTGGCTAATTTTCATATTTTTAGTAGAGACAGGGTTTCACCATGTTGGCCAGGCTGGTCTTACACCTGACCTCAGGTGATCTGCCCACTTTGGCCTCCCAAAGTGCTGAGATTACAGGTGTGAGCCACTGCACCCAGTCACAGGACTTTTTATAAAGGGAACTTGGTATCACTACCTTGCAACGGCCCAGTAACAAGGATGGCCCTGGAGGTCCAGGAGGTAGAGCAGCTCTGTTCCTCCACAAGGTCTTTTTCAGCCTTCCTTTCTTCTCCTCCTCAGAAGCCTGGGGCAGGCAGGGACACCTTGGTCCTGGTCTCCTGGGCTCCAGGGTCTTCACTCAAGGGAGCCTTCGCCAGTTCACAACCAGCATCACGGGCAGCTCTGACCCCTCCTGTGCCCCAGGTGTCTCTGGGCCAGAAAGCTGTAAATCTGTGGTTGCCAAACCTGGTTGATGACGAGACTCACCAGAAAGCTCTCTAAAGCTTCGACTTTCTTGAGCCCCCAGCACGTGGATCCTAATTGAAGATATGGGTAGGGACCAGGTAAAAACATCCCAGGTGGAGCTGATAATTAGCTACGTGCTGCAGTCCTACACTCAGGAAACCAGGCTTAGCTGTGCTCTGGGAAAATTTTTCACCTGCAAGTAATGCACAGCTGTCCAATGGAAGACCCTAGAGCAGACCCTGACTCTGACTCTCTTTCTTTTTTTCTTGAGACAGAATCTCACTCTGACCTAAGCTGTAATGCAGGGTTACAATCTCAGCTCACTGCAACCTCTGCCTCCTGGGTTCAAGTAATTCTCCTGCTTTAGCCTCCTGAGTAGCTGGGACCACAGGCATCTACCACCATGCCTGGCCAATTTTTGTATTTTTAGTAGAGACAGGGTTTTGCCATGTTGGGCAGGCTGGTCATGAACTCCTGGCTTCAGGAGATCTGCCCGCCCTGGCCACCCAAAGTATTGGATGACAGGTGTGAGCCACTGTGTCCAGCCTGACTCACTTTCTAAAATGAGCAATACCCACGGAAGGAAAATATCTAGCTCGGCCTTCTCCCAAGCACACAGGACGTGGAATTAGGTGCCGACAGACCTTTTGGAGGAATTTCTTTGCCTGTCCTGTGTGACCAGGAGGAAAGGAGGCTTAGTGGTCTGGTATATCTGGGTGTACAGCCTCTGTTTCTTCCTTATCTTTCTTGTCCATATCACATATCAGGTCCCTTGGATCAGGGACAGAACTAGATTGTACCCCTCTGGGTGGCTCCTCCCTACACTTTAGGGCCAGGTAACTGGTTTAGTGAGTTCCAGGTTCACAGAGGGAGAGGAACTGCTCAGGATGGTTCATCCCCAGAGCCTCCCCCATGCCAGATTGAGGTTTTAGGTGATGAGATTTGGAGCAGATTTTGGATTCCTGAGCTGATGTTATAATGGGATGAGGTGGAGCAGGGTGGATGTATTTTGTATTTGGGATGAACACACACCTTCGGGGTCTAGAGGGCTGATTAGGTAGACAGACTGTCCAATCCCACACAACGATATCCATGCCTTAATCCCAAGAACCTCTGAATATGTCGCCTTATGTAGCAAAAAGGACTTTGCAGGTGGGATTACTAAAGGATTTGAAGCGGAGAGATTGGCCTAGATACCCATGTGAGCCCAATCTAACCACAGACGTTCTTAAAAGCACAGGACTTTCTCGGGCTTAAACAGGAACAATAAGGAGGAATGGGAGGTCCAAGAAGTCACCACACCACACAGGGAGCAACCATGTGTCTCGTTCACCTCGTGTATCCCCAGAGCCTGGAACCCAGCTGGTGTTTGGCCATGGAAAGGCCAATAAAGTGAACTTTTGTGGTTTCTTTGTTTTTGAGACAGAGTTTTGCTCTTGTTGCCCAAGCTGTAGTGAAATGGTGCAGTCTTGGCTCACTGCAACCTCTGCCTCCCGGGTCAAAGAGATTCTCCTGTCTCAGCCTCTTGAGTAGCACACGCCACCACACCTGGATAATTTTTTGTATTTTTAGTAGAAATGGGGTTTCACCATGTTAGCCAGGCTGGTCTCGAACCCCTGGCCTCAGCTAATCTGCCCGCCTCGGCCTCCCAAAGCGCTGGGATTACAGGTGTGAGCCACTAAAGTGAACTTTTAAGCACTGGATTCCAGCTAGTAGCCATGTGGGTGAATTATTTAACCTCTCTGACCCCATGTCATCCCGTTTCTATGGCTATCAGAAGTAAAGGCAGTGAAATAACCCAGCCAAGGTCATCCAACAAATGAACAGTGGGGCTGGCCCCACTGCAAGCCCTTCAGAACCCTTCTGGTTGCCAAATCCAGCAGCTCCCCGCCCCCACCATGGCCTGGCCATAATGGGCAGAATGCCTGGGTAAACAGAGTGAAGCTTCTCATGGCCCCATTTCTTTCCTTTGCTTTATTTTGTGCCTTTGTTTTCTGGTGACTGGTTGTCATCCCATTTCCCAAGCACAGACCAGCAGAGGGTGCCAGTGCCTGTGCAGAGATCTTCCGCTCCCAGAGCTGCCCTGGGGGAGAGCTGCCGTAGGGAATGGCCTGGTCCTGGCCACCCGAAACAACAGTGTCCTTAATGATGAGAGGCACCTACTGGTTTATAACCTGGCTCTGTGGCTGGATAGAGCCCCTGGACAAAGGACTTCATCTCCATGGCTGCAGTTTTCACAGCTGTGAAAGGGGACAGGGGAAACAGACCTCCCAGAGGTCCTGGGAGAGTAAAATAAAGCAACTCATGAAACGGCCTCTAGCACAGTCCCTGGCACTTAATTCTTCATTGAACTTCCATTCTTTTTGTTTTGTTTTGTTTTTTTGAGACAGAGCCTTCTCTGTCACACAGGCTGGAGTGCAGTGGCACAGTCTCAGCTCATCATAACCTCCATCTCCTGGGTTCAAGAGATTCTTCTGCTTCAGCCTCCCGAGTAGCTGGGATTACAGGCGCCCCCCCCACCACCCACCACGTATGGCTAATTTTTGCATTTTTAGTAGAGATGCGGTTTCACCATGTTGGCCAGGCTGGTCTTGAACTCCTGATCCCAGATGATCTGCCCGCCTCGGCCTCCCAAAGTGCTGGGGCTACAGGTGTCAGCCATTGAGCCCAGCTGAATTTGCATTCTTTATCAAGAGTCAATCTCGAAGGCCTCTCATTTCACATTCTGCCCAAACCACATGAATCATTTTTTGGACTCAGTTGTCTAGCTCCTTTTCCTCCACGCTTTTATGTCTTTACCAAGTCTTCCCTCTGTACTTAAAAAGCACTTCCGAACAGTCTAGCCATCACCCTCAGGTTCACCATAAACTCTACAAGGGGCCCAATTCAAAAGGCCCTTCTAGGCAGGGGGCTCTTTTCATTTGAAAACTGCTGCAAGCCAAGTGTAAATTCAAGACACTGTGCCTTTGCTTGTGTATTTCCACTGTCTTCCAGCCTAAAACCCAGCCAGTCCTAACATTGACTGACTGCCCATGTGTGTTATGTAAGTCCCCATGCTGGGCAGGGATACTGAGATAAGTAAGACACAATCACACATCACTGGAAGCACCTCCAACAGAGACAGAGATAGCAACAGATGATTTCAGAACAGCATATGTGCCTGTCTGCAGACACCCACTCTCAGGAGGGGAAACCTAATTCAGTTCCCAAGAACCTACCAGGTACCATCCTTCGAAGGAAGAATGGTCTCCACTTCACAGACTGACTTTCAAGGCCAAAGTCAGACAAGAACAGGCAGGACCTGGCCTGTCTGTCCCACACTAGCTGCTCAATGAAGGATCGCCCATGTAGAGTATGGGTTTGAGGCATCCCAGGACTTGGAGTTGTAGAAGATGTGAGTGAGAAGCCTTGGAATGCTCTGTCTATTGGGAAATTGGTCTATCTCAGAGTTCAGCCGAGAACCTGTGCCCCCTCCAATGCCAGTGCTCAGAGCTCCCTTACCCCGGGTGGAACCTTGGATGGCCAAGTACGTTGGCTCAATATTTGCCTTGAGTAGCTCGGTGCAGTGGCTCCAGCCACTGTTGGATCTGTAATCCCAGCATTTTGAGAGGCTGAGGCGGGAGAATAGTTTGAGGCCAGGAGTTCAAGACCAGCTGGGGCAACAAAGTGAGACCCCATCTCTGCAAAATATTGAAAAGGTAGCCAAGAAGCTGAGGTGGGAGGATTGCTTGAGTCCAGGAGTTTGAGACTACAGTGAGCTGCTATCGTGCCACTACACTCGAGCCTGGGTGACAGAGCAAGACCTTATCTCAAAAAAATAAAAACCAAAAACCAAAAAACAACAAAAATATTTGCCTAGAAATTGAAGCCTAAGGAGGAGAATGGGGTACCCATTTTGACAAATGAGAAAACTGAGCTCAGGGTAGAAACAGACCAAGAAATTGAATCGTGTGAAAAAGGCAAAGCTACTCATGCAGCATTTATTCACTCCTTCATCCATTCGTCACTTAGTCCCCAGCATGGACTGACTATGCCATCAGGCCCAGCCCTGTGCTGGGGGAACAGCAAGGAATCAGGCCCAGCTCCTGTCTCAGGGAGCTCACCATGGGCTGGAGGGACAGATGTGAAAGCCCTGACAGACAAGAGGATGTGCCTGGGGCAGTGGCACTGGGGTGTGGGCACCCAGAGTGCGTCCTCATGGCCTGAGTCTGGGTAACCCCTACCACCCTTAAAAGCAGGACCTGCGGTCAGGACTTTTGAGCAGGGGGATTCTTTGAGGAAGTGGATCCAGGGAGCTGACTGAGGGACTGGAGGGTAAAAGAGGAGAGAGAAAAGCAAGAACGGGGTGTGCCACAGAGATGGCCAAACTAAGGGCAACCAAGGCTTAACCCAAAGGGACTGTAACTGCCCAACCGATTCACCTTGCCTGCTGCCTAGACAGAGCTGACTTATCAGGACATGGGACTTGCAATGAAGGAGTAATTCATGCAGAGCCAGTTATGTGGGAGACTGGAGTTTGTTTGTTTTGTGTTTAAATTGTACTTTGTCATCCAGGCTGGAGTGCAGCGGCATGATCTCTGTTCAATGCAACCTCTGCCCCCCAGGTTCAAGATTCTCCTGCCTCAGCCTACTGAGTAGCTGGGATTACAGGTGGGCACCACCATTCTCAGCTAATTTTTGTATTTTGTATTTTTTTCCGAGATGGAGTTTCATTCTTGTTGCCCAGGCTGGAGTGAAATGGCGCTATCTCTGCTTACTGCAATCTCTGCCTCCTGGGTTCAAGTGATCCTCCTGCCTCAGTCTCCTGAGTAGCTGGATTACAGGCAAGTGCCACCACCCCCGGCTAATTTTGTATTTTTAGTAGAGAAAGGGTTTCTCCATGTTGCTCAGGATAGTCTTGAACTCCTGATAGCAGGTGATCCACCCTCCTAGGCCTCCCTAAGTGCTGGGATTATAGGTGTTAGCCACCGTGCTAGCCTGGAGCTTATTACTTAAATCAGTATCCTACAGCAGAAGATTCAGGGATTAGAGTTTTTAAGGATGATTTGGTGAGGTGGGGGCAGCAAGTCGGGAGTGCTGATTGTCAGGTCGGAGATGAAGTCATAGGGAATGGAAGGTGTCCTCTTGCGCTGAGTCAGTTCCTGGGTGGGGCTCACAAAATCGGATGTGCCAGTTTATCCATCTGGGTGGTGCCAGCTGATCCATCGAGTACAGGGTCTGCAAAATAGCTCAAGCACTGATTTTACATTTTACAATAGTGATGTTATCCCCAGAAGCAATTTGGGGAGGGTCGGAATTTTGTAGTGTCCAGTTGCATGACCCCATTAGAAACCAGAGTTTCTAATCTTTTGGCTAACTTGTTAGTTCTACAAAGGCAGTCTAGTCCCCAGGTAAGAAGGTGGTTTGTTTTGGGAAAGGGCTGTTACCATCTTTGTTTCAAATTATAAACTATTAACTAAGTTCTTCCCAAAGTTAGTTAGGCCTACACCCAGGAATGAACAAGGACAGCTTGAAGGTTAGAAGCATGATGATGGAGTCGGTTAGGTCAAATCTCTTTCACGGTCTCAGTTATAATTTTGCAGTGGCAATTTCAGGACTCCCAGGGACTCATCTAGAAATGTATTATAGGCCAGGTGTGGTGGCTCACACCTGTAATCCCAGAACTTTGAGTGGTTGAGTCGGGAGGATCACTTGAGGCCAGAGGTTCGAGACCAGCCTAGGCAACATAGAGACCCCAGCTCTATATTTAAAAAAACAAAAAGAAATTGTATCATAATTGTCTGCCTGAGTAATGAATGGGAGAATCACTTAGACCCAGTTTCCTGTGTCCCATTCATTGAGGATTTCTCTTGGAGCAGGGCAGGACAGGAGGGAAGCATGAATCAGGTCAAAGCCTGCCAGGACTGTTTGCCAGGGCTGTGGCTGGAATCTGATCTGAGGCTGGGACCATGTGAGGCAGAAGACAGAAATTGGCCAGCTTCTTCCCCAGCCAGGTCAGAGGTGGCAGTAGGGGAAGGAAAATTCTCCAGACTAGATGGATCCCAGCACTTTGGGAGGCCAAGGCAGGTGCATCCCTTGAGGTCAGGAGTTTCAGATCAGCCTGGCCAACATGACAAAACCCCGTCTTAGCTGGGCGTGGTGGTTGCACGTCTGTAATCCCAGCTACTCAGGAGGCTGAGGGAGAGAATTGCTTGAACCTGGGAGATGGAGGTTGCAGTTAGCTAGACCGCACCACTGCACTCCAGCCTGGGCAACATAGCGAGACTCTGTCTCACAATAAAATAAAATAAAAAATAAAGTAGATGGAGAGGGTGGGTGTGTGTGGTGGCCCATACCTGTAATTCCAGCACTTTGGGAAGCTTAGGTGGGAGGATTGCTGGAGCCCAGGAGTTTGAGACCAGCCTGGGCAACATAGGGAGACCCTGTCTCTACACTGTGCCCCCACCACCCACACACAAATTAAAAACGTAGCCAGGTATGGTGATGCCTATCTACTTGGGAGGCTGAGATGGGAGAATTGCTTAAGCCCAGGAATTTGAGACTCAAATTGACTGCACCACTGCACTCCAGTCTGGGTGACAAAGTCAGACACTTTCTCAAACAATAAAACAAGTAAATAAATAAAGCAGGAGGATAATAGTGAGACGTGGAGAGAAGTCCTGTTAGGCAGAGACCTCCGTAGGCAAAGTCCAAGAGACACGAAAAAGCCAGTGTGCAAGAGAAGATTCCTACAACACTAGACGTCAGAGAGAGCGGGTGCAGGACTCCACTGGTGGACAATCTGGGCATGAATCTCCCACCAGGAAAATAAATGACATTTTCTTCTTCTGGTTTGTGTCAGATGGAAGAAAGCATTTTCTTTTTTTTCTTTCCTTTTTTCTTTTTCAAACTGAGATTTTCTCCTGTTGCCAAGTCCTAAGTGCAGTGGCAAGATCTCGGCTGACCACAACCTCCGCCTCCAAGGTTCAAGCAATTTTCCTGTATTAGCCTACCAAGTAGCTGGGATTACAGGCACTCATCACCTCGCCCGGCTTTTTTTTTTTTTTTTTTTACTAGACACAGGTTTCACCACGTTGGTCAGGCTGGTCTTGAACTCCTGACCTGAAGTGATCCACCTGCCTCCGCTTCCCAAAGTGCTGGGATTACAGGCATGAGTCACCGCACCCGGCCAGCATTTTCTTAAAGAAAGTGAAAGAGAAAAGAAAGGTGGAGATGCATCTTAGGAAAAACAAAAGCAAAAGGAAACACTTTCAGCTGTCTGGCTTGTATTGGTGTTTACAATATTTGCTGGTGTCTTGCTTAGATCAGGGACATATGACTAAGAGGAATCTGTCACTTTTTTTTTTTTTTTTTTTTTTTTTGAGATAGTCTCACTCTGTTACCCAGGCTGGAGTGCAGTGGCATGATCTCAGCTCACCGCAACCTCTGTCTCTCAGATTCAAGCAATTCTCCTGCCTCAGCCTCCTGAAGAGCTGGGATTACAGGTGCACACCACCACACCCGGCTAATTTCTGTATTTTTAGTAGAGATGGGGTTTCACCATGTTGGCCAGACTGGTCTCAAACTCCTGATCTCAGGTGATCCACAGGCTTCAGCCTCCCAAAGTGCTGGGATTACAGGTGTGAGCCACTGTGCCTGGCCACCTGTGTCACTTTTTACCAGAAACTTTCAGAGTCAGCCAAGTGGCTGGGTATCTCTTCTTTTTGCCACAGGACTCTTGATGTTTCCAATGCAGACGAATCCGTTAGGCTGTTGTGGATGTGTTATGTGGGACAGAAATCAACCTTGGTTGTTGTAAGCTATTGAGAACGGGGGTTGTGCCGGGTGCAGTGGCTCATGCCTGTAATCCCAGTACTTTTGTTATACCCCAGCAAGTCAAGGAATGCACCATACTGTGAGATTGAATTATGAGTCCTTTATTTTAGCTGGCGACTGAGAGGCGGCTAATGCCCAAAATTATCTTGGCCCCCAAGAAAAAGTTAGGTGGTCTTTTATACCCTAGTTTTAAAAGGGAGGGGGAACCTAGCTGAAGCAAATTTTTCACAGAAGCAAAATAAGCAAAAAGTTAAAAGATAAACTAGTACATGAGAAATAAAACAGTGTCAGGTGCAAGGGGTAAAACTGTCATGAAAGACATACAACTTATAGATAATGAGGACTCTGGGGGCTCGACAGCACCTGCATTCCGAGGCTATGCTGGTACCACTTAACTCAGCCTCTTATCAACAAATGCATTCCTGGAGGTGCCCAGTGTCAGCCTGTCCCAGCTACATACTACAGTTACATACTTAATGGTGGGAAAATAACTACAATGAAGAAGGTAAGATGGAGTCTGTACGGCGCAACAAGTTAACATGAAGCCTCAGCAGCTCTCAGTCTGAGAAAGGGAGAGTCAGTTTTAGATGACAAAAAGCAGGTTACCACACTTTGGGAGGCTGAGGCTGGATGATCATTTGAGGCCAAGAGTTCAAGACCAACCTGGCTAACATGGTGAAACTGTCTCTACTAAAAATACAAAATTTAAGGCCGGCACGGTGGCTCACGCCTGTAATCCCAGCACTTTGGGAGGCCGAGGCGGGTGGATCACGAGGTCAAGAGATCGAGACCATCCTGGTCAACATGGTGAAACCCCGTCTCTACTAAAAATACAAAAATTAGCTGGGCATGGTGGCACGTGCCTGTAGTGCCAGCTACTCGGGAGGCTGAGGCAGGAGAATTGCTTGAACCCAGG
>PVKV010020477.1:0-39709 GCA_004027835.1 Alouatta palliata | reverse complement strand
TTTTTTTTTTTTTTTTTTTTGAGACGGAGTTTCGCTCTTGTTACCCAGGCTGGAGTGCAATGGCGCGATCTCGGCTCACCGCAACCTCCGCCTCCTGGGTTCAAGCAATTCTCCTGCCTCAGCCTCCCGAGTAGCTGGGACTACAGGCACGTGCCACCATGCCCAGCTAATTTTCGTATTTTTAGTAGAGACGGGGTTTTACCATGTTGACCAGGATGGTCTCGATCTCTTGACCTCGTGATCCACCCGCCTCGGCCTCCCAAAGTGCTGGCATTACAGGCGTGAGCCACCGCGCCCGGCCGTTTTTACTTTTTATGTGACAAAGAAATAAGAGGAAAGGAAAAGGAGACAGAGAGAAAGAGAGAGGAAAGAAAGAAAGAGAAAAAGAAAGAAAGAAGAAATAGAGAGAGAAAGAGAAGGGCGAGTGTAGTGATAAGAAAGGAAAGAAAATTGTCTCGAAAGCGTCTCCTGGCTCAAAGAAACTGGTGAGTCCTTCTACAGGAAAATCAGTCTCTTGTGTGTGACCACCAAAATCACCTTAACTACTGACAGTCTCAAAGAGATAACAAATCCACCCCATCCCTGATGTAAGGCAAATACAAACCTCACTGGGTTTCCTAGGTGGTTTGAGTTTTTTTATTGAAAATAAGCAGGGAACCCCAGGAGCGGCTCTTCCTCCTCAGCAGGTGCCTGCCCTATACATCCTTCTTAAACCTCTAAATCAGTGCTTCTCAAACTTCAGCATCAGACTCACTTGAGGGCTTATTCAAAGACAGGTGACTGGGCCCCACCCTCAGCAATTCTGATTCAATAGATCTGCGGTGGGGCCTGGAATTTGGCATTCCGCTGGTAACACCTTCATCCCTCACCCCTTGCTCTCCTGCGCAGTGTCCACTGTGACTAACATGCCACTATTTGCTTAAAGTGTCTGGAGAGGACCAGTGGATTGAAGGGGGGAAAAAGTATGAAATGACAAGAAAATACAAGGCATGTCTGCATTACCTTCCAGCAAAAATAATAATCTTATAACAAACATATGATTGGCCTGGGGGGTGCACAGGCAATCCTCAGCTAAGCAACTTTCACCAGACAATATCCCTCCTGGATGCCGGTTATGGATATTTTCACTGGAGGAAAGAATCAAGAGGTGAGGACATCCCAGCCTAATAGAGTGTTAGACAAACTTCATACTCTGTTGCCTCTCAAAGATTATTTGATTCACCAGCAAATATGCACACAGAGGACAGCAGTTTTGAAACACACAGCACTGGAAACCCCCAAAAGGTGCCATCAGTGGACAGGATTTTCTGAAGTTCCCTGGTCACACAAAGCAGATGTGATGGGATTGACAGAGAAAGAACAAAGAATTTTTTTTTTTTAATCAGAAGAAATGCCAATACACCTGCAATTTACTCACCTTTTGCTTTGCTTCTGTTTTCCATCGTGACAGAAAAGCTGTCTCTACTTTTTCATATGGGGCCTCTGTTTGCTGTTAACAGAGGTTTCCAGGCAATGTTTTATTTTTGTTTTATTTTTAGACAGAGTTTGCTTTTGTTGCCCAGGCTGGAGTGCAGTGGCGCGATCTCAGCGCACTGCAACCTCCGCCTCCCAGATTCAAGCGATTCTCCTGCCTCAGCCTCCCGAGTAGCTGGGACTACAGGCGCGCGCCACCGCGCCCGGCTAATTTTGTGTTTTTAGTAGAAACGGGGTTTCCTCATTTTGGTCAGGCTGGTCTTGAACTCCCGACCTCATGTGATCCGCTCCCCTCAGCCTCCCAAAGTGCTGGGATTACAGGCGTGAGCCGCGGCTCCCGGCCCCCAGTGTTTTATTTTAACGAGGAAAATGGAGTGACTGAGGAAATACAGAAAAATGAATCAATCGTATGGAATATCATTAGGGAGTGTGTTGATCTGTGATTTCCTCACAAGGCCTCTAATTACCGCGCGGTCTTCCTCGGCTGTCTATCGTGGTCCTGCCACTCCATCTCCAGCGGCTGGAGAGCCATGCAGTCCCTGTCCCAGTACTGGTTCGCACCTATGGCTGCGCTCTCTGCAAGGTCGACGGGGAGATACATCAGGGCACAGATGCTTTGACTCTGGATTTGGTTCAGAAAACAAAAATAACGACAACAACAAAATGCCCGCGGGGCACTTTCCTCCCCTTTTGATTTGTATTTCCTTCTCTTTAAGCATAGCACAAAACCGAAGCCAAAGTGAGTCGCCTGTGGATGTGCACGCTTTTGTGTGGGTTCAAGAGACCCTGCTGGGATCTCATTCTTCTTTCCCCTCATTTCTTTTCCTCTTCCTTCTGCCGTTGCAATTGCCTTAGGTGATGCGGAGGCTCACAGCATAGAGATGGGGGATAAGTGAAGGCAACGCATTGTTTTTACTCTCTATATGTGCACAAGTAGGATAGAAAACGTTGAGGAAACAGAAGTCTATGTCGCTTGAGATTTAGGTTTGAGCACTGCCAGAGCAAAAACACCTATTTGGAGGTGCCGGGGATCGAACCCGGGGCCTCATACATGCAAAGCATGCGCTCTACCACTGAGCTACACCCCCGTTCCTGCAACATACTTTGTAGTAATTTTCGGGAGGTAGCTTTGGTTTTCTGAGACTGGCTCCGTGAGCTCGCTGGTAGCAGTGAATAATGTGGAGAGTCTGCAGCTGCTCTGAGTAGAAGATACTCGGTACTAATGAGGGCATACAGATTTTTTTCCCCACGGTTAATTCACTTTATTTTTCTTGTATAAAAACCCTATGTTGTAGACGCAGCTGGAGCCGGGGTCCTCTGCCGGGGGACTCTGGTGTGGGACTTGACGAGGTGGTCAGTGAATTCCTGATGGGGAGACTTGGTGAATAGTCTTCTTCCAGAGGTCGGGGGTCAGGTAGCTGTAGGTGTTAGAGATGCCATCAAAGGTGGCCTTGGCGAAGTTACCCAGGGTGGCAGTGCAGCCCCTGGCGGAGGTGTAGCAGTCACCGACACCAGTCATCATGACAGTTTCTTGGGCAAGACGTTGCCAGTGCCCCCGGGCGCGGGGATGAGGCGCACCAGCACAGAGCCGCCACCGCCTGTCACCGTGCAAGGGACGGTGTGGGGCTTGCTGACCTTGTTCTCCCAGTAGCCTCTGCGCACGAGGACAATGGAGAGCTTGGCCAGGGTGATGGCCCCGCAGATGGCAGTGGCCGCCTCCTTGGAGCACTTAACACCCAGAGCGACATGGCCACTGTAGTCCCCCGATGGCAGCAAGCGCCTTGAACCTGGTGCGCTGGCCGGCGCGGGTCTGCTTCTGCATTGGCAGAATCTTCAAAGCCGTGGCCTTGAAGGATGCCCCCAGGAAAAAGCCAATGATCTCAGATTCCTTGATGGGCAGGGAGAAGAGTTCGCTCTCCTCCAGGGACTTGATCTTCATATCCTTGACCAGGTGGCCCAGCTTGGTGACGGGCATCCACTCCTTATCCTCGGCCTTGCCTCCGCGAGCTCTGCGGCAGCGACCCCGGCCGCGTCCACGGCCCCGAATGCCACCGTCCAAAGCTCCGCGGAAGCCACGGCGGTTCCCCATTCCAGGGCCCCCGGAGCCTCCGGGCCCCCTCGAACGTCATCTGGCATTTGGTGTTTGCTCGGAGAAGAAGCGGGATGCAGAGTCTTTAGAATACTGCATAGTACTTGAAATGGAACGCAAAATATTAGAAAAGTGTTAGAGAAAAGTGTTAGATAACTGCCACAAGAAGTTTCCATTGCGGCTTTAAAAGGTTGAACTGTTAGGATCTCCTCCTTCTATTATGCTTAGCAAGGAAACAAATTCTGGTTTTTCATTCTTTTGATTTCTTCCAGAGATGACACAAAGCTATTGAAATTCAGCTTTTTCCAACTTAAAATTCTTCATAGTTGTTGTTTACTCAGTCAGAATACTAAAGGTTAGATTTGATTGAGGAAAGTCACAGTCAGAAGAAAACCTTAGGGCCGGGCGTCACCGATCACGCCTGCAATGCCAGCACTTTGGAAGGCTGAGGCAGGTGAATCACGAGGTCAGGAGATCGAGACCATCCTGACCAAAATGGTGAAAATTCGTATCTACTAAAATACAAAAAACTAGCTGGGCATGGTGGCACGCCCCTGTAGTCCCAGCTACTCAGGAGGTTGAGGCAGGAGAATCACTTGAACCCAGGAGGTGGAGACTGCAGTGAACCGAGATCATTCCACTGCACTCCAGCCTGGGCTACACTGTCTCAATAAAAAAAGAAGAAGAAGACCTGAGAGTGATGCATTCAGCATTTCATCATAAGGGTCTTTAGCTGGTTGTGGTCTCCTGCACCTGTACTCACAGCTATTCCAGAGGCTGAGGTGGGAGGATCACTTGAGCTGGAGGCTGCAGGGAGCTACCATCATGCCACTGCACTCTAGCCTGGGTGATGGAGAGAGACCCTGCATCAAAGAAAATAAAAGAAAAATTCATAAGGTGTGAGTGAAACAACACCCCTGGGGATGAAGAGAAGAGCTGACTTATGAGATTGAGACCCAAGATAAGCAGAAACAGGATTTAAGAGGTATAGGGGGAACAGTGGTTTAGGAAAACAAACTGGCTATTGCCAAACAGAAGATGCAGAAAAGGGGAGGTTTTAACAACTCTTTTAAAAATAGGAGAAAGACTGGAAGATGGAGAAGGTGAGTTAGCTTGGCTCATGCTAAATTCAGTGTATCTGTGGGGCACACTGGGAGGGTGCTACACAGAGATCTCAGGCAATTGACTCTGTCTCCATCCCGGGACTTGTGAGTATTAGTACTAGCAGACACGTTGCATGCAGGTGGATAAAGACTAAAAAGTGTCCTTTTAGATGTGAGAATGACAAATCTATTCACAATATTTGTAAATAAAAACAAAAACAAATCCGTTTGTTCCTATGCAGTTCTTGAACGCTGGTGTTTATCATGATTACGACTGTGTTCTTTGCACTATGTAAGAAGATGAGAAGGAAACCCCTTCCTGACACCAAATTTCTAATGACTGTTAACTCTTTCTCATCCTGATTTGCCCATTTATGAGCCTTTGCCAACATCCTTAAAATAACAGTGATCCCTTTTGCAATTGGCAGAAAATAGCAGGCTATATGGCGGACTTGTCCTTTTGGTTGGCTGATAGAATTTCTGGAGTCAAAACATGAAACACTGAGTGCTAGGTTTCACTGAATAGGAGACAAGAGAGGTGTTATGCCCAAAGCTGAGACGTGTGCATGTGTGTTACCTGTCTGTCTCTGTGTGTGTGCCTGTAAGTACTAGGGAGATTATCTTGGCTCTTTGATGCTGTAAAAGCGGTATTGGGACAGTTTGCAGAAACACTCCATCATTATGTCATGTTGCACTCAGAGAAACCTGGATGTCTACTGGCTTCTTGGGAATTCATCATAACATGAAGGTCTGCTTTTCTGTTTGCCTCGTGAAAAGGGGATACTTATAAAAAATTAAATATCTGTAGCTCTCTTCCGACTACCAACAACATGACTGAAACACATTTTTGTGTAAAAACTGTAGGATGAGCTCATTTAACACAGAATTCCTCTAAGGAATTAAACATTTAATTCTGAAGACTGAACACCCTCATGTGATACATACTCAATTCAGAAAACCTAAAAATATGTAAGGCATCTGTTTAAAGCTGCACTGTCCAATACGGTTACTGTCAGCTACATTGGCTATTGAAAGCTTGAAATTGCTCAGTCCAAGTTAAGATGTGTTGTAAGTGTGAAATATACACCAGATTTCAATGATGTAATATCATTTTTTGAATACAATGTATCTCAGTAATAATCTGATAATTGATAGCTTCTTAAAATAATGTTTTGGCTATACAAAGTTATTTAAATATATTATTGAAACTGGACAAAAAAGACAGCAACAACAAGCAGTGGGGACTACCCGGAGAGGAGGGAGGGAGGGCGGAAAGGCTTGAGAAGCTTCCTCTTGGGTACTATGCTCACTGCCTGGGTGGTGGGATCAGTCACACTCAAAACTTAATGCCATTTGCCCGGCATCATGCAGTATACCCTTGCAACAAACCTTCACAGGTGCCCCCGAATCTAAAATAAAAGTTGAAATTATATATAAATACAGATATTGACTGTTTATTTTTTAATGTGTCTACTGCAAAAGGTAACACTACAAAATGGCTGTCATTTGTGACTTGTATTATCTTATGATGGGACAGCTTTGTCTACAGAGGATGTTATCTATTCAGGTGCTGTTCTGCAGGAATCCCAGAGTCAGAGAACACGGAGCACGGTCTGCCAGTAATTAAGTTTCATGCCGTGAGTGGACTTGACAGAATGCATGATCTCCTTTGATCTTTACAACATCCCATTTTACAAAATCATTATTAACCGCACTTTGAAGCCATGGAATGGGAGACAAATCATGCTTGGAATTACCCTAGGCCTTCCATTTCAACAGAAGGTAAAGAAATCATTATGTGTTAGACCAGAAAACATTCGTGTTACTGTTTGTCTAGTCAAATATTCCTTAATGAAATAAAACACAAGCTTCAGAGTTGAAAAAGTCTCAGTGACCTAAAGGATAAGGTGTCCGATACCCATTTTCTGTACACAGAATGAGGTTGCTTCTCATTTCGCGCTAATTTTCCTTTTGCAACTTGATGCAGTTCTGATGGAGGAGTCCTATAGATTATCGTCTCCTCACAGGGTGTGCAGAAGTTAGGGAAAAACAATACTGAAACTGAAGCAGCGATTTGAAAGGAAAAAAACAAAATGACCAAAAAAGACCTATTATCCCCACCACAAAATTTCAAGAGGGTAGTTGAAGCGAAAAAGGGAAAATAGGGCATATGCACCTGGGTGTTGATGACTTTGCTGCCCACTTGTTTCCATTTTCAGTATTCTAGGGCCCATCATAAGTATTGGATAGAATAATTCCTATAGAAATACATAGATTTCTTTTTTCCTGGATACCAACACAGAAATAACTTAACATTTGGAAATTCTAGACAAGGGTGCCAGGCTGAAGAAATGTCTTCTCAGCAAGAAAATTAGAGTGTTCTCGTAATTGGGCCTGGCATGGTGGCTCCCACATGTAATCCAAGCACTTTGGGAGGCCTAGGCAGGCGGATTGCTTAAGCCCAGGAATCATGGCAAGACCAGCCTGTGCAACATGGGGAAACCCAGACTCTACATAAAAATACTAAAAGTAAAAATAAAATAAAAATTTAAAAAGCCAGGCACGGTGGTGCTTGCCTGTAGTCCCAGCCACTCAGGAAGCTGACATGGGGGTCACTTGACCCCAGGGAGGGTGAGACTACAGCGAGCTGTGATCTCAACACTGCACTCCAGCCTGGATGACAGAGTGAGAGTCTGTCTAAGGAAAAAAAAAGGTATTCTTCCAGCAGTTTAATGATGGAGTTGACTCAAGATACAAACCCTGGTTTTTCTAATTTCAAAATGTTTCTTGCATGCACCACACCCCCATATCTATGCTCATGCAGTATAATAGTTCTTTCACTATGTATTTCTCTTTTTCATATTTCTTGTGATTTAAAAATACTCCCCACCTAATGCATATAAATAACATCAAATCAAGAATGACTTGTAAATGCCACAGTATATAGCACATTGGAATTTCTTAGGTTTTAAAACTAATAACTTCCTAGTTTAAGACTTTAAATAAGGCCAGGCGCGGTGGCTCTGAGCCAAGATTAGGCCACTGCACTCCAGCCTGGGCGATACAGGAAGACTGTCTTAAAAAATACAAAAAAATTTAAAATTAAATTAAATTATATAACTAAAAAAGAGAGAAAAGTAGGATCTCTCATGTCCTCCAGTACATTTTATCTCTTCCTTAGAGTTTTAAAACTTGTGTTCTGCCCACTGGTGCATAACAACTGGTTGTCTGTTTGTTTTTGGAGACGGGGTCCGGCTCTGTTGCCCAGGCTGGAGTTCAGTGGTGCAATCTCGGCTTGCTCCAATTCTGCTTCCCCAGCTCAATCGATCCTCCCACCTCAACCTAGAAATTGTTGTATTAAGTCAAAAGTGCCAAGATATTGGACTTCTCTGCTTAGACATTATAGAAACAAATTCAGAGGTCTACAGAATGTCGGAAACAACTCCCTGCGGAATGAGGAAATTGCTGAGGCCGACGAATCTTGCAAACTGAATTTTAATAAAACTCTTCCTACGTCTTAACAGTTTTCAAACTAGTCTCTTATTCTGAGATAGTGGAGCTTTCTGTTTTTAGCCAAAATATGGTTGAGAGGGTGAATTAGGCTATGTTTTTCGACGATTTCCTCAAAAAAAAAGTTTTAGATTCTCTTACAGACCTTTTTCTTTCCTTGTACCGTCCGAGTCTTCCCAGACAGAAAGCAGCATCCTCTACTCCAGGTTTATTCCACCGCGCGTGTCCCCCCAGCTGGGCGCAGCCTCAGCCTTTGCTGCAGAAATGCTTAAAGCTGAGCCTACAGAGAAGAGAGAGAGAGAGAGAGAGAGAGAGAGAAAAGAAAGTGATATGGAAGTTAGAATAGCAGCTACACATATAAATCTCAACACAGTGTTTAAAATGTGCGTAAACGGGTCTAGGAGCACGCTGCAATCCTGTGAAAAGTTCATTCAGAAGTCAGTGGGGCCAGGCGCGGCGGCTCAAGCCTCTAATCCCAGCACTCTGGGAGGCCGAGGGTGACGGATCACACGGTGAAACCCGGTCTCTACTAAAAATACAAAAATTAGCGGGGCGTGGTGGCACGCACCTGTAATCCCAGCTACTGGGGAAGCTGAGGCAGGAGAATCGCTTGAACCTGGGAGGCGGAAATTGCCGTGAATCGAGACCGCGCCACTGCACTCCAGCCTGGGCGACAGAGCCAGACGCCGTCTTAAAAAAAAAAAAAAAAAAAAAAAAAAAAGGAAAAAGTAAATGGGAGAAGCGGAGCGCCAGCTGCAGGGAGAGGGGAGGCGCGGACACAGGGAAGTGGTGGAAGAAAAACACAAAGGGAGATGGCTCGAGTGGTGCAGAAAAAGCCTCCTCAAGGTGATTCGGACTCAGCTGGACAGGAGGGCAGAGAGGCTCCTTTTTGTCCCTAGGGAGGTAGCTCGGCCGGGAAGGGACCTGGTTCGCTTAGCTCAGGCTGTCGGGGCTTTGAGGCCGCCTCCCCGCTCTTCCCTTGGCTCCACAGACCCGCTGGGCTCTTTGGGGACGCACGCGATGTTGCGTTTTCGTTTGCGGCTCAGGAACCGCACTGGAGTTTCTGAGGGAGCTGCAGGGATTTCCCGATTTCCCGCGTGCCCATGTAGAGAGTTAGCTGCGGGATCTGCCAGCTTCGAGACTGAGCGTGACCGTGGAAACGTCTAATTGTATTAGCTTTTGCTTGAAAGGCAAAAGACGAGAATGAAAGTTCCCGTTTGTTTGCTCTGTAGGGCTAAGGGCCCCGGATCGTGGGGTGTCCCTTACGCTGTGCTGAGGAGCAGGACCCGAGAAATAAAGAGACAGGACACTGAAGTACAAGGAAAATGCAGCTGGGCTTCGGAGGGGGGGGGGGGGGGGGGGGGGGGGGGGGGGGACGTGCTGCCTATAAGCAGAGACAGGCAAGGCCCCTAATGTCCAGAAGCGTCTGTATTTATTGGGTATAGGTTAGGGGGCAGGGTAGTAAGTGAAGTCATCTTTAAGGATAGTGATAGGGTCGTGAGCAATAAAACAAGGGGTCCACCCCTATTAGGTCACCTAGGCTAGGAGGTAGTGCACAGCAAGGGGTCCACTCCCATTAGGTAATCCAGGCAAGGAAGTGGGCCGTGTGCAGTAAAGGGTCCACCCCATTAGGTCTCCGAGGCATGGAGGTGGGCCGTGAGCAGTGAAGAGGGTGCAGTGTGCAATACCTCTATCTATGGGCATGCTACTTCTAGGAAGATCTATAGGATGCTTAAGTTCACAGCAGTGACAGAGCTGTCAGGGTCTACCGCCACCTGCTGGCAGCTTCCAAGGAGTTCTATAGGAGGATGCCTTTGAGCCAACATAGTAACAAGAGCTGATAAAGTTCACAGTCACCAAGGTGCGATTATCCGGAGGGATTTTGAGTCCTCCGATGCTCAAGGGATTGCCGATCTGAGGGCAGCCTTCCACAACAACTGGAGCAAGGTCCTACAACTCCTTTATTAGGAGGAGTGGCTCTTGCCCCAAGCCTGCCATACAGCAGATATCTTTACGATACTGAACGCTGCCGCCTGGGCCTTGGATTCTTGTTCTGGTATAACTGTTTTTCCCTTAAACCAGGCTCTGCACTGTGTCTGCTCCAGACATTCCTCCAACTGTAAGCTTCTTATTCCTTAATTCATACTCTGTACCGTGTCTGCTCTAGACATTCCTCCGATTATGAACTAAGAAACAGTTATATATATAGAGAGAGAAGTAACTGAGTGGTAACATATTCTTTAGGCACTCATTCTATGAACTAATATATGATTATATATAAAGGATTATATAAAAGGAAATAACTGAGTAGTAACATTATAAACTGAGATATTCTTCAGGCACTAACTGTGCCAGGATTCTGCTTAGCTCTCCTTCCTCGGTGCCTATATGGGGAGTTACCCACATTGCTCAGCATTTTTCTCCTAGAATGAAGCCGACTGAAAGCCAGCGTCACCCTGAAGAAACTCCTCCTGGCGTTTGCAACGAGCTCTTTTACTCCTCACCTCCAGCCCTGGGCTCAAAAGGCCTCTGCAGTGCCGGAGGGCGGCTGCGGAAAGGCGGGGTCGCGGCACAATCGGGGTTAACTACGAATGCAGCCAGGGTCTCCTTAGCCCTATTACTGCGGGAAATAGTGTATACAGGGGTCCATTTCTAACACAAAGTGCCTCTAATCGGCTAAGGTCGGCAAACTGCAGAAGAAACAGGATCTATTAGGCCGCTGCGTGGATACGCAATGCCTGCTCCTCGGCCTGCCCTTTCCTCCCCCTTCCCCCGACCCTTAGCTGCCCCCACCCAAACCAAAAAAGTTCCGTCTAAGATAAAACTTTACCAGTCTGCAAAATAGCTCACTTTGTCTGCTCTTAGCCTGCCCAGCTCCTTAGGTCATAAGTCAAATACTTAAGGAGCCCCTGAGCTAACCAGGATTGCAATGCATTCCCGGCTGCAGTGAAAGGCAGCAAGCGACCCCTAAAAAAGAAAGCCTAAAGCCCTTGCCTAACCATCAATAGGTGACATCCGGGAAGATTGTGACCCCACAGCTCTCAGTCTCTGAGGAACCCGGGGAGGCACCTGCGCACCAGGGGATAAACTGCTTGTTGAAACCGTGCTGGGTGTGTGCCCATCAGACACCTGATCTTCATCTTGCAAGACCGTCATTAAAATTCTTACATTTGGCAGGGCGCGGTGCCTCACGCCTGTAATCCCAGCATTTTGGGAGGCTGAGGCGGGTGGATCACGAGATCAGGAGATCAAGACCATCCTGGCTAACATGGTAAAACCACGTCTCTAGTAAGAATACAAAAAATTAGCTGCGCGTGGTGGCGTGCGCCTGTCGTCCCAGCTACTCGGGAAGCTGAGGCAGAATTACTTGAACCCGGGAGGCAGAGGTTGCAGTGAGCCGAGATCATGCCACTGCACTCTATCCTGGGTGACAGAGCGAGACCCCGTCTCAAAAAAAAACAAAAACAAAAACAAGCCTCACTTTGCTGTTCTCCAGGTCTCAAAGTCCATTCCGATTTCGGTGGGTGAGTCTATTTCTCACATTACAGCTGCAGAGATGGCACAGGTGAATGAATCCCTCTCAAGTCAAGTGGGTTAACCTCAAATTGACTTTAGGGAAGGCTTGTGACCACCTGGTAGGTGGTGGAAGGTTACAGCCTTTAAAAAGTAAGTAAAAGAGGATGCATGCAGAAGCCCACTGGGTTGCTTGGCTTCTGCAGATGGACAAAGAGGCTGCTTTTCTGCCTTCTGGGTGTTTAGCAACTTAATTTTTAATCCTTTGTTTGAATGAAATAGAGTTTAAAATAAAAGGAGATTTTCTTTTAGCAAAATAGGATTAAGATGCTTCCCAAATATCCCCCTGTCAATTTCTGCTTAGGACTGTGATATCCGAATTAGAAATTGTACAAAGAGTTCTAATCTGGACATACGGGGTGTTCAGTAGCTAAAGAAAGTTATCCCTAGAGAGTAAGTTCAGTAACGTAGAAAATGATCCTCTGGAATTGGGAGAATAAAAGTTCATTATTTTTAATTATATAAACAAACAAAGAAATAAATAAGCTTTTCTCTAAATGGATCGTGGACTCTGGAGTTCAGAGAGCTTGCAATTTCAGACCACAAACTTCCTTAAAAGACCCAGAGAAGTAATTTTCTCCCTACCAAATTTCAGCTGAGGTGATTGAGATCTTTTCCTTGTTTGTCATTATGTTTGTTATTTGTTGTTATGTTTGTAGTTAAATAGTCTGGCTTGAGTTTCAGAGTTTGTGGGTCTCTAGTGGAAACTGTGACCACCAGCTCATTGCCAGAAATCATCAACCACTGGCAGTGGAATCCTTTAGTGAAAGCTTGCAGGGCTTTTGCAAGCTGGGCGAGGCAGCAATTAGAAGAAAGTAAGAAACAAAAGAACTTGAGCCTTAACCTTCTGATCTAAAATCAGACTTAGGTCACAGAATTCCATGGTTTCTGATGATTTCATGTAAACTGGAAATTGGCTGGATGGCAAGGAATACTGCTTGCTTCTGTAGAGCGTGATCCATGTTGGTGATTGCTGGAACTACTTACAGAGGAGAGGTGGATAATCCTAAGCAACAAATAACCTTAAGTGAATGAACATGAATTACTTCCCTGTATGAAAGAGTAATGCAGAGGCCAACACATTCACCTTGAATAGGTTGGAATATGAAGGAGAACTTCCTACGGTGGATCATAGGGAAAAAAAGAGTGCAGGCATTGGGGATTGAACCCAGGGCCTCCCACACGCTAAGGATGCTTGTAATCCCAGCACTTTGAGAAGCTGAGGCTGGCAGATCACCAGAGGCCAGGAGTTGGAAACCAGCCTGGCCAACGTGGTGCCTGTAATCCCAGCACTTTGAGAGGCTGAAGCAGGTAGATGATGAAGTCAGAAGTTCAAGACCAGCCTGGCCAAGATGGTGAAACCTCGTCTCTACTAAAAATACAAACATTAGCCAGGCGTGGTGGCGCAACCTGTAGTCCCAGCTACTAGGGAGGCTGAGGCCCAAGAATCGCTTGAACCCAGGAGGTAGAGGTTGCAGTGAGCCGAGATCATGCCACTGCACTCTATACTGAGTGACAGAGTGAGACGCTGTCTCATAAATAAATAAATAAATGGAATAAATACTTTTTTAAAAGAAAAATAGATGGAAGTAAAAAAATTGACAAATTAACAATTACATTGGAGACCACTTCTCCCAAATAATAGAACAACTAAACAAAAAGTCAGCAAGGACATTGAAGAGACCAAAATCATCTTCAGCCAACAGAATTCAGTCACCATGTATAGAAGAGTCCACACAAGAAAAGCAGAACACACATTTATTTCAAATTCACACAGAACGTAGATCAAGACAGAACTTATCCTGAGCCTCAACAAGTTTAAAAGAATTGACTGGTACAGTATGATCCCTGATCACAATGAAATCAACTAAAAATCAGTCCCAGAAAAAAATCCAAACACTTGGAAAATGAACAACACACCACTAAATAGTCCCTAGGACAAAGATAAAGCCTTTGTAGATATCAAAAAATAAATTGACCTGAATAAAAGTGAAAACACAAAATACCAAAAATTCCAAAATAACTAAAAGGAAATTTACAGCACTAAGTGGATACATTAGAAAAGAGTCTCAAATCAGCTGTCTATGCTCTTACTTGAAGAACTCAGGTGGGGAAAAGAGCAAAATAACCCAAAGCAAATAGAAGAAAGGAAATAAAAAATGAGCAAAAATCAAGAAAACTGAACCCAAACAAAAAACAATAGAAAAATAAAAGCTAATTCCTTTAAAAGATCAATAACAGAAGACCTCTAGCAGGACTGAGAAATTTTAAGAGGAGTGATGACACAAATTACCAATATCAGGAATAAAAAGAGGATATCGCAATAGACTGCTGACATCAAAAGGGGTAAAGGAATACTATGAACAAGACTTTACACACAAATTTGAAAACTAGATAAGTTGGACTAATTTCTTGAAAAACAAACTACCACAACTCAATATGAAATATATTTTTCTTTAATCCTGTAACTACTAAGGGAATTAAACTTGTAACATAAAAACACAACAAACAAGCAAAACACAGGCTCTTCAGGTTCAAGAAAGTTTCTCTGGAGAATTCTCTTCTCCCCACCCCCCACCGGACACAAAGTCTTCCTCTGTCTCCCAGGCTGGAGTGCAGTGGTGCGATCATGGCTCACTGCAACCTCTACCTTCCAGGTTCAAGAGATTCTCCTGCCTCAGTCCAGCAAGTAGCTGGGATTACAGGCACACACCACCATGCCCCGCTAATGTTTGCATTTAGTAGAGGCTAAAAAAAATACAAACATTTCACTATGTTTGTTTCACTGCGTTGGCCAGGCTGGTCTTAAATTATTTTATTTTGTTTTGTTTTGTTTTGTTTTATTTTACTGAGACAGTCTCACTCTGTCGCCCATGCTGGAATGCAATGGCATGATCTCAGCTCACTGCAATCTCTGCCCCGAGGGTTCAAGCCATTCTCCTGCCTCAGACTCCTGAGTAGCTGGGATTACAGGTGCCTGCCACCACGCCCGGCTAATTTTTGTGTTTTTAGTAGAGATGGGGTTTCACCATCTTGGCCAGGCTGATCTTGAACTTCTGATCTCGTGATTCGCCTGCCTCAGCCTCTTAAAGTGCTGGAATTACAGGCAAGAGCTACCACACCCGGACCTCACTGGAGAATTCTAAGAAATGCTTAAAGAATTAATACCAACTCTACACAATCTACTTCAAAAAACAAACGAGGATGAAAAACTTTCCATTAATTTATAAAGGTAATGTTATCCTGATGCCAAAACCAGGTAAATACAGTACAATGAAATGGGTAGAGGTGAATATACTTAACAAAATATTATCAAATAGAATTCAGCAATATATAAACGAATTATACACCATGATCAAGTGGGGTTTATTCCAGAAGTGTAGGACTGGGTAAATTTAGACAATCACTGTAATCTACCATATTTATAGGCTAGAAAATAAAATTGTGATCATATTAAAGTAGAAAAGACATTTACTAAACTTCAATATCTATTTATGATAAAAAAAAAAACTCTCAGGAAAATAGAAATAGAGAAGAACAGCTAACACCGTACTTCATGGTAGAAGACAACGTTTTTCCCATAAGACAGTGAAGAAAACCAAGGTGTCCACTCATACTACTCTTATTTAACTTAGTGCTAGAAGTTCTAGCCAGTGCAATGAGGCAAGAAAAGGAAATAAAAGGCATAAAGATAAAAGCGAAAAAAAAACAATGTGTTCCTCTTAGAACTAAAAATTTAGTTCAGCAATGTCATAGAATAAAAGAAGTCTACAAAAATAAATTGTATTTCCAAATAATGGCAATGAACATTTAATTACCACAAACTATTTTTTAAATGTTAATACCTTTCAATGTAATACCATATATTTCCAAATAGCTAGAAGAGAGGACTTTGAATAGTCCCAAAAGAAATGACAAATTTCTAAGGCAATGGATTTGCTAATTGCCCAGATTAAGCATTACATATTGTACATATGTGTAAAAATATATCTCTGTATCCCATATATATGTGCAATTATTATGTCAAGTAAAAATAATTTTAAAATCACAATACCATATACAATCCCTGACAACATAGAAATACTTAGATGTAAATCTAACAAAACCTGAATAAGACTTGTATGCTGAAAATTACACAGTGTACACAATGCTGGTGAAAGAAGTCAAAGAAAACCCACACGAATGGAGAAATGTACTACATTGTTCACACTTTACAAAACTCAGCATGGTAAAGACGTCAGTTCTCCTCAAATTGATATGTAGGTTTAATAAAATTCTTATCAAAACCCAAGCAAGATATGTATTGATATAAACAAAATTATTTTAAAATTTATATGTAGGCCGGGCATGGTGGCTCACACCTGTAATCCAAGCACTTTGGGGGCCAAGGCGGGCAGATCACCTGAAGTTGGGAGTTCAAGACCAGCCTGAGGAACATGGTGAAACCTCGTCTTAAAAAAATAATAATAAAAATAAAATAAAATTTATATGCAAAGTCAAAGGAATTAGAATAGTTAAAACAATTATTTAAAATCGAGGGGGAACAGTCTACCTGATTTCAAGGCTGTTGTATTACATTGTTGTATTCTTATACGATTGTATTATTACTACTGTAATCAAAACCTTGTAGTATTGGCAAGAAGATAGACACATGGATTAATAGAGCAGGATGGAGAAATAAACCCACACAAATATTCTTAATGGGTTTTTGACAAAGTTGTATAAGTAGTAATTTCACGAAGGAAAAATAAACGTTTCAGCAAATGATGCTGAAGCAAAAATAAGTAAATAAATAAGAAGGCCAGGCATGGTGGCGCACTCCTGTAATCCTAACACTTTGGGAGGCCGAGGCGGAAGGATTGCTTGAACCCAGGAGTCTGAGATGAGCCTGATCAACATAGCGAGAGCCTCATCACTACGAAAAAAGAAAGGTAGCTGGGCATGGTGGCCCGCATCTACATTCCCAGGTACTTCAGAGGCTGAGGTGGGAGGACCGCCGAAGACCTGGACGTCCAGTCTGCAGTGAGCCAAGATGGTGCCACTGCACTCCAGCCTAGGCATCAGAGGAAGACTCTGTCTCAAAAAATAAAACTAAAAATGTTAAAGAATCTCAACCTAAGTTACACGCGTTATACAAAAATGAACTCAAATTGGATCACAGACTTTTCTTGAGTCCCAACCCTGAGGGTGGAGAGAGAATGATTATAGTGTCTTCCTTAGGGCTTAGAAACTTTCAAGCCTAGGTTTCAAATGGAAAGGCCAAAATAGCTTGAGAGGGCTCCTGGTATTTTGGTTCAAAAGAGTCTCCTGGCTGAAAAGAACTCCTGTGAGTTCTTCCACAGGAAAATGAAAGGCACTTGTGTGTGACCTCCAGTCACCTAAAACACTGAAGGTCTCAAAGAGATAATAAAACAACCCTCTCCCCTGATGTAAGGCAAATATAAATCTTCCTGGCTTTCCTAGGTGGTTTGAGCTTTTTATTGAGAATAGTCAGGGAACCCCAGGAACAGCTCTTCCTCTTCAGCAGGTGCCTGCCCTGGGACCTCCTTCTGAAACTGCTAGATCACTGCTCTCAACTTCAGTATCAGAGTCACTTGAGGACTTGCTCAAACACAGGTGGCTGGGACCCACCCTCAGCAATTCTGACTCCACAAATCTGAGGTTGGGACTGGAATTTGGCATTCCCCTGGTAGCACCCTAATCCTTCACCCCTTGCTCTCCTGTGCAGCATCCATGGTGGCTAACATGACAGTTTCCTTAAAGTGCCTGGAGAGAACCACTGGATAGAAGGGGGGAAAAGGAAGAAACGAAAAGAAAATATGTGGCATGTCTGCATTACCTCCCTCCAAAAAAACGCATCTTAGAACAAACATATGATTGGCCTGGGGGGCACACAGGAAACCCTCAGCTAAGCTGGTTTTACCAGACAATATCCCTCCTGGACGCTGGTTATGGATATTTTCACTGGATAAAATAATGAAGAAGTAAGGACATCCCAGCCTGATAGAGTGTTAGACGGGTGGATGGTGACAGACAGCATACTCTGTTGCCTCTAAAAGATGCTTTGATTCAACAGCAAATATGCACACAGAGGACAGCCGTTTTGAAACATACAGCATTGGAAACCCCTAAAAGGTGCCATCAGTGGATAGGATTTCCTGGAGTTCCCTGGTCATACAAAGCAGATGTGATGGGATTGACAGAGAAAAAACAAAGAAAATGTTTTGTTTTTACCTGAGGAAGTGCTCAGCCCACCTGCGATTCACTCACCTTTTACTTTTCATCTATTTTCCATTGTGACAGAAAACCTTTTCCTAGTTTTTCGTATGAGGTTTCCAGGTAATGTTTTACTTTAACGAGGAAAATTGAATGGCTGAGGAAATACAGGAAAATGAATCAATTGTATGGAATATCAGTAGGGAATGTTGCTCCGTGTTGGTTTCTGCCCCTCGCATGTCGAAGCCCTCTAATTCCCCGGCAGTCTTCGTTCGCTTGTCCGGCGTCCTGCCCCTCCATCTGCAGCGGCTGGAGAGCCACGCAGTCCCTGTCTCAGGACAGGATCGCACCTGTGGCTGCGCTCTCTGCGCAGGTGGAGGAATCAGTGGACAGAGGCTTTCGCTCTGTCCTTTGGCCCAGAAAACAAAAACAACGTTAAAAAAAAAAAAAAAAAAAAAAAAAAAAAAAAAAAAAAAAAAAAAAAAAAAAAGATGCTGGGCGCGGTGGCTCACGCCTGTAATCCCAGCTTCTGGGGAGGTTGAGGCAGGAGAATCGCCTGAATCCCAGAGGCGGAGGTTGCGGTGAGCCGAGATTGTGCCGCTGCCCTCCAGCCTGGGCGACACAGCAAGACTCCGTCTCAAGACAGAACAAAACAAACAAACAAACAAAACTATGCCTGCGGGCGCTTTTCTCCCTCCTTCTTCTTTTCATCTCTTTAATCATAGTACAAAATGAGAGCGAATGTGAACCGCTTGTTGATGTGCACGCTTTTATTTGGGTTCAAGAGACACCGCTGAGATCCCATTCTTTTCCCCTCATTTCTTTTTCACCTTCCTTCTGCCTTTGCAATTGCCTTAGGTGACGTGGAGGCTCACAACACAGAAATCTGATATAAGTGGAGGCGACTTTCTATATGTGCAGAAATAGGACAGAAAAAGATGATGATGTGGAAGTTTATGTTACTTGACAAACAGACTTCAGTACTGAGAGTCGGCAGTATCACCTAGAAGTACTAGGGATCGAAACCAGGGCCTCAAACACACAAACCACGCGCTCTACCACTAAGCTACACGCACCTGAATCGGATTGTTGCAATAGTTTTCAAAAGGTAACTTTATTTTTCTGAGACAGCATTATGGAGCGTCTGCAGCTGCTGTGAGTAGAAGACACTCGGTACCAACGCGGGAAACAAATTCTTCAGAATACTGTCCCAGCTACTGGTAAGACTGAGGCGGGAGAATCACTTGAACCCAGGAGGTGGAGGTTACAGTGAGCGCAGATCGCGCCACTGCACTCCAGCGTGGGCGTCAGAGCCAGTCTCTGTCTCAAAAATACACAAAAAAACAAAACAAACAAACAAACACTTCCTAGGTTGAAGACTTTAAATAATCTATGTAATGTCAGCGCCTCATGGAAGACTTCAGTGGGGCTATGCAACCAAAGGAGAGAGTGATACACATATATGCACATTACCTTTATCGGATTTTCAAAAAACAGGAGATCTATACACCCTTCTAGCATTGGCGTGCAAGTGTTGTGTAAGGCAGAACTGATGAAAAAAAAACACCTGCCGAAACCCGGGATCGAACCAGGGACCTTTAGATCTTCAGTCTAACGCTCTCCCAACTGAGCTATTTCGGCTACTCCGAACTAGCTGTCTTAGCTATTTCTTCAAAACGTAAAAACTGTCATTTGTAGGGTCAGTATATCTTCCAATGCCTAATTCTGTTGTCTTCGATATTACCCGTCATTTACTCACCCATTCACCCCAAAAATATAGATTCTGCTCCGATTTATGTCTGAAAATAGCACTCAATTTTAAAGACAAAGACTGAGTTAGCAAAAGTCAGGGGAAAAAAAGGCAAAGGCAAAGAATAGGTCAAAGCAGGAAGACGCCCCCCTACCAGGTCACTGCTCAGAAAACTAAGGAAATTCAAAAGAATGTTTTCTAGGCTTTTCCTTTTCTCTTCCCTGGGCTCTCTCTCTTTTTTTTTTTTTTTTTTTTCTGTCTTGCTCTTCAACGACACGACAGAAAGGAAAAGACGATCACTGGGCACGGTAACACGGTGGCAGGTTTACAGCTTCCGACTAAAGAAATCCTGAGCGAGACAATGCTTTTTCGCTATTCCTTTCACTCGTCTGGTGCTGAGAAATCCACCTTGGGTGATACAGAGACCCAGGAAGTGGAAATGGAAGGTATAACATGTTTATTTTAGTATGATCATGCAAAATTCGTTTTTAAAAGGAGAAAAGCACAGGATGGCGAGAATTGTGAAGAACAGACAAACGTTATGGTTTTGAACCTGTGCGAGGCAAGGACACGCTGCCACGGAGCCACACCTGTCTCACTACAGACATATCGTGAAGATCTTCCTTGAAGCATTAGTCATATTTCTGAGGGGTCTTGAAAGGTAAATAAGTTGGCCAGATAGAAAATCCACTGTCTCATATCTCACTATTTCTTACCCTAACCTCTATCCTCTGAAACTGCTAGGAGAAATGTAGGAGAATCATAGACCAAATCACACTGTTTCTGCTTCTAGAACATTTCATCCCATCCGTTTATTCGAGGTTTCCTCTCCAGCAAACTGCCTGGGGGCATTTTCGCCCACCGCCAACAGGTAAGATGTCGCCATGTCTGGGGTCTTCAACCTGTTTTTCTGCATTTCTTCTCTTTCATCTGCTTACAAAGTTTTTCAAGCTCTCTCCTCTTTAAGAAGAGATGATGAGCCACAGTCTATGAGAAGATATTTCAGTACTTATATTTTACTAAGGATCCTTATCTGAAATATGTTAAGAACTTCTGCAAAGCACTAATAAAAGACTAAAACTTCAATAAGAAAGAACAAATTAACATGTACTTAACAAGAAATGGCTATTGAGTAATATAAAATATGCTTGACATTACTTGCTATAAAGCAAATGCAAACTAAAAACACAAAGCTGGGTGCGTATACTCCCAGCACCTTGGGAGGCTGAGGCAGGTGGATCACCTGAGGTCAGGAGTTCAAGACCCGCCTGGCCAACATGGCGAAACCATGTCTCTACTAAAAATACAAAAATGTAGACGGCCATGTACTCCTCTAGTCTCAACTACTCAGTAGGCTGAGGCATGAGAATCTCTTGAAATCTGGAGGCAGAAGCTACAGTGAGCCAAGATTGTACCACTGCATTCTAGCCTGGGCAGCAGATTAAGCCACCATCTAAAAATAAAATAAATAAATAAATAAATGAAATGAAATAAAAACCCCACAAAATAATACTACTCTTCATTGGAATCACTTAACCTAAAAAGTGGATAATATCAAGTGTTGCTGAGTATGTGAGGCAATTGGAACACACGTACATGGCTGATGAGACTGTAAACTGCTACATCTACACTGGGAAACTACCTGCAAACATCAACTAAAACATATATATAACTTATGACCCCGAAACTCCACAGTTACATTTATACCCAAGAGAAGTGCATGAGCATTTCCCTTAAAGAACATGTACCAGAATATTTACAGCAACATTAAACATTTCAACCAAAAACTAGGGGTGCTGCCAATGTACCTGGGCAGTAAAATGAATTAATAAATCATGATATACAGTGTTCATACAATGGAATACTCTGGAGCAATAGAAAGTAACTACTGCTACTAGCAACAATATATAGAAAATGTGGCCGTGCAGGTGGCTCACGCCTGTTATCCCAGCACTTTGAGAGCCGAGGCCAGGGAGGTCAGGAGTTCAAGGCCAGCATGACCAACATGGAGAAACTCCATCTCTACCAAAAATACAAAATCAGCCACGCGTGGTGGCCCATGTCTTTAATCCCAGCTACTTGGGAGGGTGATGCAGGAGAATCGCTTGAACCTGGAAAGTGGAGGTTGCAGTGAGCTCAGATCATACCATTGTACTTCAGTCTGGGCAACAAGAACAAAACTCCATCTCAAAAAATAAAAGAAAAAAGAAAAGAAAATGTATCTATTTTTTTTTATTGTTTACAAAAATTGAGTGAAAGAATCCATACTCAAATGCGTAAATGTTTGCTAGGGTTTGAAAATGTCCCCTCCAAAGCTTAGGTGTTGCAATGTGATAATTATCAAGAGATAGGACCTTTAAGAAGTGATGAAGCCATGAGGGTTTCTTCCTCATGAATAATATCAGGTACCCTTATAATAGGACTTGACAAAGGAAGTTCGTCTTTATATTGCCCTCAGTTTTCTGCCATGTGAGGACACAACAAAAAGCCATCACCAGACTTGATCTTGGACTTCCCAGCCCCCAGAACTGTGAGAAAATAAGTTTCTGGGGCAGGGTCAGTGGCTCACGCCTGTAATCCCTTCACTTTGGGAGGCCAAGGCAAGCGGATCACCTGAGGTCAGAAGTTCAAGACCTGGCAAACATGGTGAAACCCTGTTTCTACTGAAAATACAGAAAAATTAGCCAAGCGTGGTGGCTAATTAGCTGAGCATGGTGGCCAGGAAGTATCTAGAAGATCCTTCTTTTTTTTCTTGTATTTAAATTTAAGTCCTCATTTATGTAAAAATAAAATGCATAAAACCTATTAAGCTTATGGCTTATTGTATATATAATCCAAACTCAAACCAAGATACTGAAGTTTTCAGCACCCAACAGCTGCCTTTTGCCTCACCCCAATTATTGAAACTCTCTGGCCTCTACCTCCATAGATTACTTTTCTTATGTTTTAGATAATATAAATGGGATCCTATACTATCATCTTTGTCTATTTTGGGCTGCTACAAAATCACTCAAGATTGGTAATTTGTAATAAACAGAAACTTCTTTCCTTTTTTTTTTTTTTTTTTTTTGAGACAGAGTTTCATTCGTGTCGCCCAGGCTGGAGTGCAATGGTGTGATTTCAGCTCATAGCAACCTCCACCTCCTGGGTTTAAGTGATTCTCCTACCTCAGCCTCCACGGTAGCTGGAACTACTGGTGCATGCCACCATGCCCAGCTAAATTTTATTTATTTACTTATTTATTTTTGGTATCTTTAGTAGAGATGGGGTTTCACCATGTTGGCCAGGATGGTCTTGATCTCTTGATCGCGTGATCCACACACTTTGACCTCCCAAAGTGCTGGCACTACTGGTGTCAGCCACCGCTCCTGGCTTTCTTAGGATTTTTTAAAACTGTGGTCTGCTCATTGGTGTATAGTAACTGTTTTCACTCACCTGTGACCATTAAATTTTTTTTGACACATGTAGGGCTGAGGGCCCCACAGGGTCATGGAGTGTCCCTTATGCTGTGCTGAGGCACTGGATCTGAGAAATAAAGAGGCAGGACACAGAAGTACAAGGAAAATGCAGCTGGGCTCGGGGGGGGGCAAACCATAAGCAGAGTCAGGCGAGGCCCCGAATGTCCAGAAGCGTGTGTATTTACTGTGTTTAGGTTAGAGGGCGGGGCAGTGAGTGAAGTCATCTTTAAGGATAGTGATAGGGTTGTGAGCAATAAAACAAGGGGTCCACCCCCATTGGGTCACCAAGGCATAGAGGTGGGCCGTGCGCAGTGAAGAGGGTGTAGTATGCAATACTTCTGTCTATGGGCATGCTACTCCTAAGATTTATAGGAGGACGCTTTAACTCACAAAGCAGTGACAGAGCTGTCAGGGTCTACGCCACCTGCTGGCAGCTCCAAATGAATGCTGTTAGGAAGATGCTTTTCGAGTAGCACAGTATCGAGAGCTGATAAAGTTCACAGTCACCAAGGTGCTATTATCTGGAGGGGTTTTGAGCCCTCGGATGCTCCAGGGAGTGCCGGTCTGAGGGCAGCCTTCCACAAGAACTGGAGCAAGGTCCTACAACTCCTTAATCAGGAGGAGTGGCTCTGGCCCCAAGCCTGCCATGCAGCGGGTATCTTTACAATACTGAACTCTGCCGCCTGGGCCATGGATTCCTGTCCTGGTATAAATGTTTTTCCCTAAATCATGCTCTGCATTGTGTCTGCTTCAGACATTCCTCTGACTATAAGCTGCTTATTCCTTAATTCATGCTCTGTACTGTGTCTATTCTAGGCATTCCTCCTATTTTGAACTAAGAAACAGTTACACATAGGGAGAGAAATAACTTAGTGGTAAGATATTCTTTAGGCACTCATTCAATGAACTAATACATGATTATATAGAGAGGATTATATAAAGGGAAATAACTGAGTAGTAACACTGTAAACTGAGATATTCTTCAAGCCCTAATTCTAGAAACTAATATATGATTATATAAAAGGAAATAACAGGAGTAACACTAAACTGAGATATTCCTCAGGCCTTCATTGTGCCAGGATTCTGCTTAGCTGTCCTTCCTCTGTGCCTATATGGGGGTTACCCACAGACACAGGGTTCCACTGCTCTTTTACGCAGGCAGGAGTGCAGTGGCACAACATTGGCTCACTGCAACCTTTGCCTACCCGGCTCAATCCATCCTCCCCACCTCAGCCTAGAAATTCTTATATGAATTCAAAAGTGCCAAGGCATTGGACTTGTTAAATAAGGAAGAAACAATTTCAGACGTTTACAGAATTTCAGAAACAACTCTCTCTGGAATGAGGAAACTGCTGCAGCTGACGGTGACTTGCAAACTGAATTTTAATAAAACCGTCCCTATGTTTGGATAGTTTTCAAGCTCAGTCTCCTATTCTGAGAGAGTCCAGGCTTTCAGTTTTAGCCCAAATTTAGTGGCAAGGTCAATAAGAAAATGGCTTTTGATAATTTCCTTGAAAAAAGTTCTCTTACAGACTTTTATCTTTTTCTCCTGATTGTACCGTCCGATCTTTCCCAGACAGGAAACCGCATCCCTGTACTCTAGGTTTATCGCGCCTCGCGTCTGTTTCTAGCTGGGCGCAGTCTCAGCCTCTGCTGCAGAAATGCTTGAAGTTGAGCACATAGAGAAAGAAAAGAAAAGAGAAAGAAAAGTGATGTGGAAATGAAAACAGCAGCTACATATGAATCTCCACACAGTGCTTACAATGCGTGTGAACTGTTCTGGGAGCGCGCTGCGCTCTTGTGAAAAGTTAATTCAGAAGTAAGCGGGGCGGAAGGTGGAGACCAGCCGAGCGCCAGCTGCCGGGAGAGGGGAGAGGCGGGTGCGGGGAAGTGGAGGAAGAAAAACAAAAGGGAGAGGGGTCGAGGGCAGGAAAAGCCCCCTCAGGGTGATTCGGACTCGGCTGGACGGGATGGCACAGCGAGTCTAAGCCCCGCGTGTCTCCGTCGCTTCTCTGGACAGGAGGGAAGAGAGGCTCCTTTTTGTCCCTAGGGAGGTAGCTCGGCCAGGAAGGGGCCTGGTTGGTTTCGCGCAGGCTGTCGGGGCTTCGCGACCACTGCCCCGCTCTTTCCGTGGCTCCCGAGACCCGCTGCGCTCTTTGGGGAGCGCGTGATGTTGGGTTTTTACTTTCGGTCTGGGAACCGCTGATACTGAAGCTTCTGAGGGAGCCGCAGGGATTTCCCGATTTCCCGCGTGCCCGTGTGGAGAGTTAGCCGCGGGAGCTACTGGCAGCTTCGAGACTGAGCGTGACCGTGGAAACGTCTAATTGTATTAGCGTTTGCTTGAAATGCAAATGATGACAATGTAAGTTCCGGTTTGTTTGCTCTACGTATTTGTCCTAGAATGAAGCCGATTGAAAGCCAGAGTCACCCTGAAGAAACTCCTCCTGGCGTTTGCAACCAGCTCCTTCACTGCTCACGTCCAGCGCTCGGCTCAAGAGGCCCCTGCAGAGGTGGACGGCGGCTGCGGAAAGGCGGAGTCGCGGTACGACCGGTGTTAACTGCGTGTGCAGCCAGCGTCTCCTCAGTCCTAGGACAGGTGCAGAGGCAAATAGGGGAACCCCTCACGAGTCGGGTGGGTTGACCTCAGATTGAGTTTAGCGATGCCTTGTGACCACTTGGCAGGCGGTGGACGTTACAGCGTTAAGAAAGGGAATAAAAGAGAGGATGTATACGGAAGCCCACCGGCTTGCTTCGCTTCTGCAGATGGAGAGAGGTCGCTTTTCTGTCTTCTGGGTGTTTACTAACTTTTTTTCCCCTTAGTTGGCATGAAATAGAGCTAAAAATAAAAGCAGATTTTTTTTTTTTTTTAACAAGATGGTACTAAGATGCTTGCACAGTATTTCCCTGTGGATTTCTGCTTAGCGCTGTGGTACCACAAAGAGCTCTAATCTGGAGGTGTGGGCTATCTGTAGCTTTAAAGGAGGTTATTCCTGCAGAGTAAGTACAGTGAGGTAGAAAAGGATCCATTGGGATTGGGAGAATAAAGGTTTATTACTTTTATTTATTAGAAACAACAAAATGAGCTTTCTCCTATACTAATCTTGGTCCCTGGAGTTCAGAGTGTGCTTCTCAGACCAGAAGGTTCCTCAGAGGATCCAGAGAAATACTTTTTACTTCCACTAAATTTCAGCAGAGGTGACTGCTATCTTTTCATCATTTGCCATGTGTTTGTAGTTAAATAGTTTAAGTCTCCGAGTTTGTGGGTCTCTAATGGAAAAAGTGACCACCAACACATCAAATCATCAACCACTGGCAGTGAAATCTTTTAGTGAAAGCTTGCAGGGCTTCTGCAGCCTGGTTAGGAGCAGTTAGAAGAAGAAAAAGAAAAGGACTTGAGCCTTTTAGCTTCCCACCTGAAATCAGACTTGGGCCACCGAGTTCTATGGTTTCTGATAATTTCATTTACAATTAGAAATTGGCTAGAAGCCAAGAATACTATTTGCTTCCCTTGTGCTGGTCCATGTTAACGATTGCTGACCTGCTTAGAAAGTATATGTGGATCATCCTAAGCAGCAAATAACCTCAAGTGAACACGAATCACCCTCTGGATGAGAGAGAAATGGAGGCCAACACAATTCACCTTGACACAAACAACATTTTAAAGTTGGGGAATATCATGGACCCCTTCTTACTGGTGTCCCAGGGAAGAAAATGAAAATGGAGGTACTGGGGATTGAACCCAGGACCTCGTACACGCTAAGCACGCCCTCTACCACTGAGCTACACCCCCTCAGAGAATGTGGTCCTTCAGAAAACCCTTTGGGGACCACCATTGTCTGAGTCTGCGCTTTGCGTCTGGACAATCGCTATGTGTTCCCAGTTCCACTGTTAATTCCCTACACGAAGCCCTTCCTCTTGTAGGCACCGCTACATCAAAAGAAAGGTGGCTTAGTGGTAAAAAGAAAGGCACTGCTCCTGACTTGCGGTCAGCCCAACATCAACTCACCCCAGCCTCGGCTCCCCATCATGTTAGACTTCCTGATACCTCCATTCTATCATTTGAGTGTGTCCCGGCAAACAACATTCTCTTGCCAATTTTCTGATTATCCCTCCTGGATGCTGGTTATAGACATTTTCACCGGACAAAAGAATCAAGAAGGAAAGACATGCTAGCCTGATAGAGTGTTAGTCTAGTGGACTGGAAACAAACTTCCTACTCTCTTGCCTCTCAGAGACACTTTAATTCAACAGCAAATATGTACAGAGAGAACAGCACTTTGGAAACCATACACCATTGGAAACCCTTCAAAGGTACCATGAGTGCATAGGATTTCTTTGGAGTTCCATCTTCAAAAAAAAAAAAAAAAAAAAAAAAAAAAAAGCAGATGTAATCACATGAGATGTAATCAGATGAATCTAAAAAAACATGAAATGTTTGTTTGCTTTTTTCCACCAGAGGAAGTGCCCAGCCCACCTGCGATCCACTCACCTGTTTACTCTGCATGTATTTTCCACTGCGACAGAAAACGTTTTCCTACTGTTTCGTGTGGGGCTTCCGTTTGCTGTTACCAGAAGTACCCAGGCAATGTTTTACTTTATCGAGGAAAATGGAGTGGCTGAGGAAATACGGTAATATGAGTCAGTCTTATGGAATATCAGTAGGGAATGTTGCTCCGTGTTGGTTTTTCTGCCCCTGGCATGTTGCAGGCCTGTAATTCCCCGGCAGTCTTCGTTTGGTTGTCCAGCGTCCTTCCCCTCCCATCTCCAGCGGCTGGGGAGCCACGCAGTCCCTGTCTCAGCACTGGATTGCACTTCTGTGTGGTTCTCTGCGCAGGTGGAGAAATCAGTGGACAGATGCTTTCACTCTGTTCTTCGGCCCAGAAAACAAAAATAACTTTTAAAAAAAGATGCCCGCGGGGCATTTTTCTCCCTTCTTCTTCTTTGTCTTTCCGTCTCTTTTATCATAGTACAAAATGGGAGCGAACGTGAGCCGCCTGCGGATGTGCAGGCTTTTGTTTGGGCCCAAGAGACCCCGTTGGGCTCCCGTTCTTCTTTCCTCCTCATTTCTTTTTGTCTTCCTTCTGTCGTCACAATTGCCTTAGGTGATGTCGAGGCTCACAACATAGAGATTGGAGACAGTTCAAGGCAACGCATTGGGCCACATTTGTACTCTATGTGAGAAGAAAATAGGATCGAAAAATGTTAGGAGGCAGAAGTTCGTTGCTTGAGAATTAGGATTGAACACTGCCAGAGCAAAAATCACCAGTTGGAGGTGCCGGGGATCGAACCCGGGGCCTCATACATGCAAAGCATGCGCTCTACCACTGAGCTACACCCCCTTCCTGAAAGTTGTTTTTGTAGTAATTTTCAGGAGGCAACTTTCATTTTCTGAGCCGCTCCATGAACATGCTGGTAGTAATGGTCAGTATTTTGGAGAGTGGAGACTGCTCTGGGCAGGAGACACTTGGTACTAATGCGGGATACACATTCTTCAGAATACTGTGGAGGACTTGAAATGAAAAGCAAAAGACTAGAAAAGTGTCAGATAATAACCACAAGAAGTTTCCATCGTGGCTTCAAGACGTTGAGTTCTTAGGATATCCTTCTATTTTGCTTGGAAAGAATCAACTGGTTTTCGTTTCTTTTGATTTCTTCTAGATATGACACGAAGCCATTGAAATTCGGCCTTTCCCTGTCTAAAACGCTTCATATTTGTTGTTTACTCAATCTGAATATTAAGGGTAAGATTTGATGGAGGAAAGCCACAATCAGAAGAAAACCTGAGAGGGATGCAGTCAGCATTTCCTCATAAGGGTCCCTAGCTGGCGTGGCATCTCACGCCTGTACTCACAGCTACTCCAGAGGCTGAGGCACGAGGATCGCTTGAGCGCGGGGGTTGGTGGTTGTAGGGAGCTATGACTGTGCCACTGCCCTCCAGCCTGGGCAATGGAGTGAGAAAAGCAAGCAAACAAGAGAAAGTGGGAAGGAGGGAGGGAGGAAGCGAGGGAAGGAAGAAAAGGGAAGACAGAGAGAAAAGGGGATGGGAGGTGAGAGGAGAGGAGAGAATTCATAAGGCATGAATGAAGACCAGCTTTGGGGGTGCAGAGAAGGGTTGACTATGAGAGTAAGAGGAAAGATAAATAGAAACAGGATGGAAGAATGGTTCAGCAAAACAAACATGCTATTGCCAAACACAAGCAGGTGCAGAAAAGGGAAGGTTTGACCAACTCTTTTAGGAGTGGGAGAAAGACTGGAAGATGAAGAAGAAGAGTTAGTTGGGGTCATGTGAAATTTAGAATATCTGTGGGGCACACTTGTGAGGATGCTACACAGAGATCTCAGGCAACTGACTCTGTCTCCAGCCTGGGACTTGTGAGTATTAGTAATAGTAGACACGTTGCATGGAGGTGGATAAAGACTAAAAAATGTCCTTTTAGATTTGGGAATTACAAACTTGTTCCTGATATTTGTAGGAAACAAACAAGTTTGCTCCTAAATAGTTCTTGAATCTTGGGACTTATCATGTTAAGACTGTGTTCTGTGAACTATATAAAAAGGTGAGAAGAAAATCCACCTCCCAGCACAACGCTTCTAGTGGCTATCAACTCCTTCTCATTCTGCTTTGCCCATATATGAGCCTTTGCTAATGTTAATAAAATAACATTGATGCCTTGCAAAATCAGCAGATTGCAAGCTGTATGGCAGACTTATCCTTCCGTTGGCTGATGGGATTTCTAGAACAAAAATAGGAAACACTGAGTGACAGGTTTCCCTGAAGGAGGGACTAGAGAAGTGTTACACACAAAATTGACGTGTATCCATGTGTGTTTGTCTGCTTGTCTGTGTCTGTGTGTTTGTACATGTAAATGCTGGCGAGGATTATTTTGACGCTTTGATGCTTGTAAAAGCAATATTAGGACAGTTTGCAGAAACATTCCTTCATCTTTATGTCATGTCACACCCAGAGAAACCTGGCTGTCTATCAGATTCTTGGGAATTCATAATAAGAAGGTATGGTTTTTTGTTCGTCACATAAAAGGGGAAAATTGTAAATAATTAAATATCTGTATTTGTCTTGAGACTATGAACAAAATGATTGAAACACATTTTTTCTGTATAATCTTAAGATGAACTCATTTAACACAGAATTCTTCTGAGGAATTAAAGATTTAATTTTGAAGACAGAGCACCCTCATGTCATACATACTCAATTTCCAAAATCTAAAAATACATAAATATCTGTTTAAACCTGCGCTGTCCAATACGGTTACCACCAGCCACACTGCCTACTGAATGCTTGAAATTGCCCAGTCCAAGTTAAGATGTGTTGTGTGAAATATATACCAGATTTCAATGATGTAATATCATTTTTGAATATAAAATAACTCAGTAATAATTTTAAGATGGATGACTTAAAATAATGTTTTGGACATACAAGGTGATTTACTTATATTGTCAAAACTGGACTTAAAAGATGGAAACAGTAAATACTGGACACTCCTAGAGAGAGAGGCAGGAGCAGGGAAAGACTTGAAAAGATGACTATTGGATGCTACGCTCACTACCTGGGTGATGGGGTTAATCCCACCCCAGCCCCAGCATCATGCAGCATACCCATGTGACAAACCTGCACATATACCCTGGAATCTAAAATACAAGTTGAAATTATTAAAAAATGATATAGAATAAATATTCCCTGTTTTTTTTTTTTTTTAATGTGGCTGCGAGAAAATTTAAAACTGTAGAAGTGGCAACACCAAAAGCATTGGCAACAAAAGCCAAAATAGAAAAATGGGATCTAATTAAACTCCAGAGCTTCTGTACAACAGAAGAAACAATCATTAGTGTGAACTGGAAACCAACACAAAGGGAAAACAATTCTGCAATCTACCCATCAGACAAAGGGCTGATATCCAGAATCTACAAAGAACTAAAACAGATTTACAGGAAACAAACAAACAAACCCATTCAAAAGTGGGCAAAGGACATAACAGACACTTTTCAAAAGAAGATATACATGAGGCCAACAAACATATGAAAAAATGCTCATCATCACTGGTCATTAGAGAAATGCAAATCAAAACCATGCTGAGATACCATCTCACACCAGTTAGAATGGCGATCATTAAAAAATCTGGAGGCAACAGATGCTGGAGAGGATGTGGACAAATAGGAACACTTTTACATTATTGGTGGGAGTGTAAATTAGTTCAACCATTGTGGAAGACAGTGTGGCAATTCCTCAAGGGCCTAGAAACAGAAATTCCATTTGATCCAGCAATCCCATTACTGGGTATACATCCAAAGGATTATAAATCATTCTATTATAAAGACACATGCAGAAGTATATTTATTGCAGCACTGTTTACAATAGCAAAGACCTGGAACCAACCCAAATGCCCATCAAAGATAGACTGGACAAGGAAAATATGGCACAAATACACCATGGAATACTATGCAGCCATAAAAAACGATGAGTTCATGTCCTTTGTAGGGACATGGATGAATCTGGAAACCATCATTCTCAGCAAACTGACACAAGAACAGAAGATCAAACACGGCATGTTCTCGTTCATAGGCGGGTGTTGAACAATGAGAACACATGGACACAGGGAGGGGAGCATCACACACTGGGGTCTGTTGTGGGGGAAATAGGGGTGGGACAGTGTGGGGTAGGGAGGTTAGGGAGGGATAACATGGGGAGAAATACCATGTATAGACGATGGGGAGATGGAGGCAGCAAACAACATTGCCATGTGTGTACCTATGCAATAATCCTGCATGATTTGCACATGTACCCCAGAACTTAAAATGCAATAAAACATATATTTAAAAAAAAATAGAGAAGTGGCTCACATTTATGACTTTTTTAAGACGGAGTTACATCCTGTCAGTGGAGAGAGTGATACAAATATATATATATATTTGTACAAATACATATATATACACACACACATGACCTTTATAGAATTTTCAAAAAACAGCAAAGAAATTGGAATTATATATACCCCCCGTCTGGGATTGGTGTACAGGTGTTGCATAAGGGAGTGACAATTATGCAAAAGCCAAAGAGCATCTGCTGAAACCCAGGATTGAACCAGGGACCTTTACATCTTCAGTCTAACACTTTCCCACCTGAGCTATCTCAGCTGCCCTGAAGATGTACTTTTCGTCATTTCTTCAAAATATAGAAACTGTCATTTGTAGGGTCAGTGTGTCTTCCAATGCCTAGTTCTGTTGTCTTCAATACCATCTGTCATTCACTCACTTCCCCTCCATCCCACCAATATAAGTTCTGCTGCAATTTATGTCTAAAAATAGGATCCAATTTTCCATGGCAAAAGATGCTAAAGAAAAGGCGAGGAGTAAGTCAAATCAGGAAGATGCTTCCATGCTTGGTCACCCTGCAAACACTGCTCAGAAAACTAAGGAATTCAAAATCAAATTATCCAGGTTTTCCTCTTCTCTTCTTTCAGCTCTTCTTTTTCTGTCTTGCTCTTCAACGATATGGCAAAAAGGAACAGAAGATTACTGGTCACGTTAACGTGATAATGGGCTTATAGCTTCCGAATGAAGAAATCCTGAGTGAGCCAATTCTTTTAGTCTATTTTCTTCCTTTTACCCGTCTTGTGCTCACACATACACCCTGGGTGGTATGGAGACCCAGGAAGTAAAAATGGAAAGTATAATTTGTTTGTTTGTTTGTTTGTTTGACACAGAGTCTCGCTCTGTCGCCCAGGCTGGAGTGCAGTCCGCTATCTGGACTCACTGCAACCTCAGTCTCCCGGGTTCAAGTGATTCTCCTGACTCAGCCTCCCCTAGCTGCTGGGATTAAAGGCATGCGCCACCACGACCAGCTGGTTTTTTTTTTGTATTTTTAGTAGAGATGGGTTTCACCATGTTGGCCAGGCTGGTCTCGCTCTGGCCTCCCAAAGTGCTAGGATTACAGATGTGAGCCATTGTGCCCGTCCTATTCCTTAGGGTTCAAAGAATTGTGGTCTGCACATTGGTGCATAAGAATTGTTTTCTTCTGGCTGGGCGCGGTGGCTCTTGCCTGTAATCCCAGCACTTTGGGAGGCCAAGGCAGCAGATCACCTGAGGTCAGGAGTTCGAGACCAACCTAATCAACGTGGTGAAACCCCATTTGTCTCTACTAAAAGTACAAAAATGAGCCTGGCGTCGAGGTGCGCGCCTGTAGTCTCAGTTATTCGGAAGGCTGAGGCACCAGAATCGCTTGACCCCGGAGGCCGAGGTTGCAGTGAGCCCAGATCACACCACTGCACGCCAGCCGGGGCGACAGAGACTCCGTATCAGAAAAAAAAAAAAAAAAAAATTGCTTTTCACACATCTTTGATTAAGAGATTTTTTTTTTTTTTTTTTTTTTTTTGACAGGGTCCCACTCTGGCAGCCTAGAGCGCAGTGGCAATCTCCTCTCACTGCAACTTTCACCTCCTACCTCAATCAGCCCTCCCACCTCAGCCTAGAAATTTTCTATCAATTCAAAATTGTCAAGACATTGGACTCCTCTTGCTAAATAACTTGGAAACAAAGACGTTTACAGAACTTCAGAAACAATCTTCTCTGGAATGAGGAAATAGCTGCGGCCAACGATGACTTGCAAACTGAATTTTAATAAAATCGTCCCTATGTCTGGACAGTTTTCCAACTCGGTCTCCTATCCCGAGAGCCCAGGCTTTCTGTTTTTAGCCAAGATTTAGTGGGACACTCAATTAGAATATATTTCGGATAATTTCCAAGAAAAAAAAAAATTCTCTTACAAACTTTTTTCTCCCTTTTGTACGGTCTGAGCCTTCCCAGACAGGAAACAGCATCGTCTGCTCTAGGTTTCTCCCACCTCTCGCGTCTCCCCACCTGCGCGCAGCCTCAACCTCTGCTGCAGAAATGCTTGAAGTTGAGCATACAGAGAAGAAAAAGAAAAAAGGAAAGTGATGTGGAAATGAAAACAGCAGCTACATATGAATCTCCACACAGTGCTTACAATGCGTGTGAACTGTTTTGGGAGCGCGCTGCGCTCTTGTGAAAAGTTAATTCAGAAGTAAGCGGGGCGGAAGGTGGAGACCAGCCGAGCGCCAGCTGCCGGGAGAGGGGAGAGGCGGGTGCGGGGAAGTGGAGGAAGAAAAACAAAAGGGAGAGGGGTCGAGGGCAGGAAAAGCGGCCTCAGGGTGATTCGGGCTCGGCTGGACGGGATGGCAGAGCGAGTCTAAGCCCCGCGTGTCTCCGTCGCTTCTCTGGACAGGGGGGAAGAGAGGCTCCTTTTTGTCCCTAGGGAGGTAGCTCGGCCAGGAAGGGGCCTGGTTGATTTCGCGCAGGCTGTCGGGGCTTCGCGACCACTGCCCCGCTCTTCCCGTGGCTCCCGAGACCCGCTGCGCTCTTTGGGGAGCACGTGATGTTGGGTTTTTATTTTCGGTCTGGGAACCGCTTATACTGGAGCTAGTTGAGGGAGCCACAGGGATTTCCCGATTTCCTGCGTGCCCGTGTGGAGAGTTAACCGCGGGATCCGCCGGGAGTTTCGAGACTGAGCGTGACCGTGGAAACGTCTAATTGTATTAGCGTTTGCTTGAAATGCAAATGATGACAGTGAAAGTTCCCGTTTGTTTGCTCTACGTATTTGTTCTAGAATGAAGCCGACTGAAAGCCAGAGTCACCCTGAAGAAACTCCTCCTGCGGTTTGCAACCAGCTCCTTCACTGCTCACGTCCAGCGCTCGGCTCAAGAGGCCCCTGCAGAGGTGGACGGCGGCTGCGGAAAGGCGGAGTCGCGCTACGACCGGTGTTAACTGCGTGTGCAGCCAGCGTCTCCTCAGTCCTAGGACAGGTGCAGAGGCAAATAGGGGAACCCCTCACGAGTCGGGTGGGTTGACCTCAGATTGAGTTTAGCGATGCCTTGTGACCGACCACTTGGCAGGCGGTGGACGTTACAGCGTTAAGGGAATAAAAGAGAGGATGTATACGGAAGCCCACCGGCTTGCTTGGCTTCTGCAGATGGAGAGAGGTCGCTTTTCTGCCTTCTGGGTGTTTACTAATTTATTTTTTAAAATCTTTTGTTTAAATGAAATAGCGCTGAAAATAGGAGATTTTATTTTAACAAAATAGTATTAAGATGCGTTGCAGAGTATCCCCGGGAGGATTTCTGCTTAACGCTGTGATACCAGAATGAAAACTGTGCAAAGAGCTCTAATCTGGAGGTGTAAGTTGTTCACTAGCCTAGAAGCAGGTTATTCCTGGAGAATAAGTGCAGCAGGTAGGAAAGAATCCATTGGGATTGGGAGAATAGAAGTTCATTCATTATATTTATTTATGGGAAAACAAAGAAATGAGCTTTCCCCTACGCTGATCTTGGTCCCAAGAGTCCAGAGTGCTAGCACCTCAGGACAGAAAGTTCCTTAGAGAACTCAGAAAAGTACTTTCCCCCATCATGTTTCAGCGGAAGCAATTGTGATCTTTTCCTCATTTGTCATTATGGTTGGCATTCATCGTATGCTTGTAGTTGGATAGTTGACACTAAGTTTTACAGTTTGTAGTGAAAAGATTTTCACTAAAAAAATCTGTTTGCAAATACAGCAAACTAAGTGCAATTCAAAAGGCCACACATTTCTGTGGTTTCTGATGATTTTATTTACAGCTAGAAATTGGTTGGATAGCCAGGAATAATACTTGCTTCCATAGTGCGTGGTTCCCCTTAGTGGCTGCTGGGACTCCTTAGCAAGACTAGGTGGCTAATCCTAAACAACAAATAACCTTAAGTGAATGAACAGGAAGTATCTCTCTGTGTGAGAGAGAGATGTAGAGGTCAACACAAACTTCTTGACAAGGTAGGAAATTCTGGACAGCTGGGGAAGGTCATGGAGTGCTTCGAGGAAGAAAATGGACCTCTGGAGGAGGTACTGGGGATTGAACCCAAGACCTCACGTATGCTAAGTACATGCTCTACCACTGGGCTATATCCCCTCATAACTCCTGTGTATTTGGAAAACTGGTGACTGCCATTATCTGAGTACGTGCTGTATGTCATAAAGACAATTATCATGTGTTTTCATTTCCACTGTTTATGATTTCCCTATATCTAAGTGCTCCTCTCTTAGGCACAGTTATATCACAAAAAGATACCCTAATGGTAAAAAGAAAAGCGCTGTTCCTGATTTGGGATCAGCCAATCTATTTGCAAATAGAGCACACTAACTCCATTTCAAAAGAATAACAACCGCATTGAAAATACAGGAAAGAATTGATCTAAGAAAATGGTTCACACATTGTTCTCTTTGTAAAGAGGAAAAGAACAGCAAGCAAATCTTAAACTCTATGTATCCGGATTATTTTCTGTAATGCTAAGGCTGCAGCAACTCTGATATTTTGTGTGAATTTTAGGATTGGGAAAATGAGCGTGTTTGTGCCTATGCGTTGTTGGAACAAGGCTCTCACTGCGGGAAAGGAGGAAGGTAAAGGACAGTCCTGTTGGTGCTGACGCGGATTGGAGGCACCAGAATCAAATTATACATACTGAATTGCAAAACTTCTCCACTGATCTCTCCGCTAGGAGATCTCAGAAGCAATGAGCAAAGATGACACTGTATCTTGATTTTAAAATACCATTCCCTACTAAAAGGAACCAGAGATACTAATAGAAACTAGCTACTTGTGTCAACTACAATGACTCCAGGACTGTGCTAGAGAAACTACAAGATATCTTGCCAGAATGTAAGTGCTCAGAATTGATGGGTATGATTTCAAAGGACACAGAAGCAAGCTTAAAAGGGATTCTCAATGGCCAAATCTGACACATTTTGAGCATCAATGATGATGGTAAATGATCATCAATCTTGGTAAACTAAACAAATAAATACGGAAGATGGGAAGATTCTCCTGACAGTGGTATGCCAAGTGATAAACGTGGAAGTAAGGATAAAATTAGAAAATCCCCATCTGGACACCATCAGAATAATGCTAGCTGCAGGAAAAATGTTTAAGTAACTGCTAAAAGTATAGGTAAATTCCTTATGAGGATCAGGGTACTTATGTAGTCTCAGAGTATTTCCCTACATATTTCTTATTAATTGCCTTGAGGAAAATGGTACTTTTATAGGGAAGAGACAGCAGTTACAAACTTACTCAAGTGACCAAAGCTCACGTCACTAACTATGGGAAAGACTGATATCAATGCCTCTCGGTGTGATAGAGGGTAACATGATTTCTGTGACATTTCCCCCAACTTCCACAACCAGAATCTAACCATGACTACACAAATCAAGAAAAGTTCCACAAAACCACAGGCATATGCTCTTCAAAAACATAGTAATGTCGTGAAAGAAAAGAAGATGAAGAATCTGTTCCAAAGTGAAAGAGACGGAAAAGTCAAGACAACTAGATTCATATGTGATTCTGAAATGGAACCTGGTTTGGGAGATAAATTTCTATAAAGATTTTATCTATACAATTAAATTTTTATAGACTGTATATTAGATAATACTATTTCGGCCGGGCGCAGTGGCTCAAGCCTGTAATCCCAGCACTTTGGGAGGCCGAGGCGGGTGGATCACTAGGTCAAGAGATCGGGACCATCCTGGTCAACGTGGTGAAACCCCGTCTCTACTAAAAATACAAAAACTAGCTGGGCATGGTGGCACGTGCCTGTAGTCCCAGCTACGCGGGAGGCTGAGGCAGGAGAATTGCTTGAACCCAGGAGGCGGAGGTTGCGGTGAGCCGAGATCGCGCCATTGCACTCCAGCCTGGGTAACAAGAGCGAAACTCCGTCTCAAAAAAAAAAAAAAAAAAAGATAATACTATTTCATCAATATTAAGTTTGCTGAATTTGATAATTGTGCTGTGGGAAGAAATTGACCTTTCTTAAGAAAGAAACATTGAAGTATTTGGGAATAAAAAGATATAATTTCTTTTTAGAGAGATAATTTTTTGTCATATATATTTATATATCCACACACATGTATATATTTCACTGTTATCGATTGTTTGGTTGTTGAAGTGTGGAAGAGGGAAGATGGTATTCTGAACTGATGTGGAGATTTGGACAATATGTGCTTCTCAAGTGGTTCTCATTCCACTTTCCATGTTGCGGGGCCAAGACAAAGACACAAATTCCCCAATTTATATTGGAATTTAGCAGATGGGTTTGGTTTTGTTTTGTTTTGTTTTGTTTTGTTTTGTTTTGTTTTGAGACAGAGTTTCACTCTTGTTGCCCAGGCTGGAGTACAATGGTGCGATCTCGGCTCACCAACCCCTACCTCCTGGGCTCAAGCGATTCTCCCATCTCAGCCTCCCAAGTAGCTAGGATTACAGGTGTGCACCACCACACCTGGCTAATTCTGTATTTTTAGTAGAGATGGGGGTTTCACCATGTTGGTCAGGCTGGTCTCAAACCCCTGACCTGTGGGTGATCTGCCCACCTCGGCCTCCCAAAGTGTTGGGATTACAGGTGTGAGCCACCACTCCCAGTCAGTTCCTTTAAAATTTTATGAGACCAACATAGGATATGTGGTCTGTGGTTTACTAAAATGTCATTGTGTAGCACATGACTGTACTCATACCAGAGTTTTGGCCTCCAGAAGTGTGAAATAATAAATTTCTGTTGTTACAAGCCGCCTGATTTGGGATGATTTGTTACAGCAGCCATAGGAAACTAATCAGCGGCACAAGCTTATTCTCTGCCAGCTGCCTGGAGTGGTTTTGAGGCTCATGAAGTCAAAATAATGCAACATTAAAATTACCATCTTGGGTCTTGTGATTACTTCTCACAGGACAGGCAATGAAAAGACAGTAAGAAACCTGAGTGTACATTGTACTAAGGAGTGGTATTAAGAACTCAGAAACTGACATGGGAGGTGCTCGGGAGCTGAACCTGAGGCCTCCTGGATGTAAGGCACACGTTCTATTCCTGAACTACATTCCTGTGGGAGTCGCTCCAGCGTAGAGACCCCCAGGAGTGTCTCCGCCATAATGGAGTTAGACCCCAGAAGCATTTCCCCCCCCTGGAGGCAGTCGAGCTATGGGAAAGTAGGAACTAAGGATGAGAAGTAAAGAAAAAGAACTATTTTGACCTTCTAGTTGCTTACACAATGACCTGGTGACGGTTATGTGGTGTTACTAAGACACTGTGTTTTATCTTGGTTCCTGCCTTGGATTTGTTTTATGACTCTATTTACCAGGCACTGCTTGAACCCTGTGATTAATAATGTGATTCTTTAAGATGACTGCTCTTGAAATTTATGGTGGGACTAACCTTTAAAAGAATGATACCCTGTTAAATATAAAACTGTTTCACTATAGGTAAAAAGATGAACACCTGTTTGCTTTACATCATTTTGTGATTAGTTTATGATTTTAGTATTGTTCCTCTATTGACTTGGCATTTTATCTACCTTGACAGATTTCTGTGACTTTGTAACTTTCTGTTCTAAGTTGAAACAATGTAGGTTGACGTCAGTATTTGAAAGCTGACAGTATATATTGGGACCCTATGCACAAATAAAATTGCTGTTTAGGTATTTCCTATTCAGCCCTCCAGAC